>JAQQPU010005908.1:33066-44909 GCA_029168905.1 Artemia sp. Kazakhstan ARC1039 | reverse complement strand
GGGGGGGGGGCTTACCTAGATAATTTCGGAGACCACACTGCCTTTCCATGACGATAAAATAAAAGTTCAAAACAGGGATAAAATCCTTTTTAATAGACAGTGTATGGAAAATTCACAAAAAATATTTCGGTCTGAAGGGCTGAAGTAAAATCTTCAGACTTAGAATCTTGCTTTAAAGCCGAAGAAATAGAATCTTTATGTTGTAATAATCTCATTTCCAAAATCTGGTTAGTACGTCCCACATGTGAACTTCCGCAAGCACATGGGATCCGATAAACCCCACTTTGTTGCCCCAATGAAGTTAGATCCTTCCCAGAATTTGGAAAACTACCCAAAGTATTATTACTCTTTAAAGGTAGGCTACCCTTAGACCATTGCTTTGTAAAATGCTTTCAAGTTTTTCACTTAGCCCGGGTACATATCGTAAGGAACAAAAAACACCCTTCTCCTGAGTTGCCTTGATGTACTTGACCAATTGTGTCAAGTACAAGGTCACCAACAAGTGTTTTGAGCAAATGGTTAGTGTCAATCTGTAAACCCCTTTTGTCTACACAAATTTCGTATATTAAGAATTCTTCGCATTTGGTTGAAAAACTGAAAAAAGTAGAAATTTCTTCGAGTTCTTTGCTTTCAAGCTTCGACATTGTATCAATTAGACCCCGAAGCCGCGCCGAAAATCGGCGGCGCGCCGCCGAAAAAAAAACGGCGGCGCGCCGCCGAGCTTGCATCAGCGCGCTAACGCCGCCGCTGATTCTATCGGCGGCGGCGTCACTAATACGCCGCCGTTTTTTTCTCTTTTTTGGTTATCGATATCGACCTCCGGGCTTCAACCGTCATCCCGGCTAATCTGTTTCTTAAAAATAAATACTGTCATCTTGGGCTCGCCATGTATATCGGTTCATAGGAAGGAGAAGAAGAAATTTTTCTTGAAACAAAAATTCTACCTTCCGCTTTAAAATTCTGTACATTTTTCTTTCTGATTTTTCGGATGAAAAGAGGTAGGTATGTTTTCCGTACCAGGGCAATTCGTATCGAAGGAGTTGTCGTAGAAACTTCAAAAAGGGCTCATTCGATTGAAAATTGGAATAACTAGTGCCCTTTTTAATAGTCGAAAGTGATTGGAAGGCAGCTAACATCCCTTCCACGCCCACCCTTTCCCCAAACACATCCAATCAAAATTTTAAGATAGCCATTTTGTTCAGAGTAACTGATTTCCAGAGAGAAATTATGTTTTTTGAGGAGGTTACTCCCCCACAACCCTTAGGGCAAGGGTTTTGTAGTTATGCCCTGGAGGTATATAAGAACGATGTTGGCACAATGTATTATTTATTATTTTTTCCTTTAGACCAGGGCATTTCATATCGAAGAAGTTGTCGTAGAAACTTTGAAAAGGGCTCATTCAATTAGAGATTGGAGTGGCTTGTGCCCTTTTTAATAGTCGAAAATGATTGGAAGGCAACTAACACCCCTTCCACGCCCACCATTTCCCGAAACACATACAATCAAAATTTTGAGATAGCCATTTTGTTTAACGTAGTTGAAAGTTCTGGAAATCAGGTCTTAGAGGATGACAACCACCCTCACAGCCCTTAGGGTAAGGGTTGTAATTTATGCCCTGGGGGCATATACGGTGTTTATAGAAAGCATTGTCGTAGAAACTCAAAAAGGGATCATTAGTTTGGAAATCGAAAAGCCTAGTACCCTTTTTAATAATCGAAAGTGATTGGAAGGCTTGACATTTTTATAGTGGAGATCGATGTGGGTATAATGTATCATTTTTTTGTTGTTGTTGTTGATTAGACCAGGGCACTTCGTATCGAAGAAGTTGTCGTAGGAACTTCGAAAAGGGCTCATTCGATTGAAAATAGAAAGGGCTGATGTCCTTTTTAATAGTCGAAAGTGATTGGAGGGAAACTAATCCCCCTCCCACGCCCACCCTCCCATTTGCCTTTATGTTTAAAAAGTAAATGTTGCCTTAAGATTAAATCAAAATGCACTGTGTTTATGCTAATTCCCAATAAGGCATCTCAGCAGTATCCCAAGAACGACTGAGGGTATTATGTTCAAACTTTCAGGGCTTCTTCTGCTCTTAAAATTTGACCAAATCAAAATAGCGTAAGTGTATCCAAGCTATCAAAGAAAGTAAACAAATTTTTTTGCGAATGTTATCAAGTTTTCCATTTCAGGTCAACTAGAGGAGGTATGGAACTAAATTAAACACTATTATTTATGTCCAGATTTTTATAAGGGTCTATGTTGTTAAATTTTGCTGAAAATTGTTTTCCAGCATACAAATATATGAGCAAAATTAAAGTCAAATAATCTACCAAGCGTGAAACTACCACAAATCAGCATCGATAAATAAATGAAACCCAAAACGAACAGAAATTACAATAAATAACCGAGTCAAACTCAAAACGAGCAGAAATTAACATAAGTTGGGCTCAAAACCCCTATGCCTTCCCAAGGCCAGAACATAATTTGTACTTCACTGACAAAAATACAAATGAATATGCATTGTCAGTTTAATATACATATACTGATATTTAGTAATCAAAATGTTAATATTATTTGATTTATTAAAGTTATAAAAGTAAAAACATTTATATTTTTTCAGTAAAGTGAAAATTATGTTCTGGCCTTGGGAAGGCATAGGGGGTTTTGAGCCCAACTTATGTTAATTTCTGCTCGTTTTGAGTTTGACTCAGTTATTTATTGTTATTTTTGTTCGTTTTGGGTTTCATTTATTTATCGATGCTGATTTGCGGTAGTTTCCCGCTTGGTAGATTATCTAGAGCTAGTATAGAAATATATCTATAGAAATGAATTACATTTTTTTGCACAGTTAGCATAGCACACTGAAGTTGAAGTAGCCTTAAACTTTGACTTGAAACGCTATATATTGACCACTTCTTTCAGAAAAGAATTTCGGAGGGTTATTCCGTGTTGATAAGAAAAGAGGGTAAAGGTGCAGTTTAGTTCCTTCTGTAGTGTAGTGCGCAGGAGCCCTATGGTGAAGGTGCAGGTTTGTTCTCCCTTATAAAACAACTTATTTCAGCAGATACAAAGAAGAAGCCCATTTGCGGCATTCTGTGGGACCCCAAGGTCCGTTACTAGTATCAGATCCCGCGAGTGGCAGTTTACGCTCGTCAAGTTCTGGCTGTACCGGCCACATGTGCCCCAGCTAAACGGCTTTTTAGCACGACAGGACTGATAGTGACTGCAAAAAGATCAATGGCCCCAGGCAGAGTGAACAAACTGACTTTTGTTACATCAATTGTAACTGAAGTGATGTAACCGCTGATTTAAAATTGTTGGTGTTGTTAAGCCATGGTATCTGATTTGTATACAGTGTTTTTTCGATGTTGTTATTTTTTTTTTCACTGCCTTTAACAACATAGGTTTCCCTGGGTCTAGTGGCTAAAAATGAGAATTCTACTTGGTCTGATCGACGGTGAACATAAACACTTTCCGCACGGCCCAAAAAATTCTTGTTTTGTCATATTGTTCTTGTATGTTTCTAGCCAACCATTTAAAAATCCTTACTAAAATCGAGGTTGAACGTGCTTGGTGAAGTGGAATTTTTATTATTATTTTTAATTAGAAAAATCGGCGCGCCGTGGCGCGCCGCCGGTCTAAAATCGGCGGCGCGCCGCCAAAAAAAATTCGGCGCGCCTGGCGGCGCGCCGCCGCCGATACTGAATCACACATTCGCCGCCGTCATTTCGGCGCGGCGCAGCTTCGGGGACTAGTATCAATGTACACAAATATTGATGTAGAAGCAGCCGACACTCTTCTAGAAGGAAAGCTGTTAAGAAATTTGGATTTGATTAGTCGCAAAACAGATTTGGAAATTTCTGTAATTATGTATTTAGTGAGGTTGTGCAATAAGTTCTCTTATTTTTTTTTCAATTCAGAGGGGAGTATTTCGAACAAATAAGTGGTTGACCTATGGGGGCCCCTTTATCCCCTTTATTAGCTAATATTTTTGTGGGGAATATTGAAACAATTGCGTTAGATTCACATTTTTTAAAACATATTTTCTGGGGCCGGTATATGGATGACATTATTTCACTATGGGATTATGGGGAGGAGGAATTAAAAGGATTTTTGGAACATTTTAATTGTCTGGGGGGGGATTTAAAGTTTACTGTTGAATTGAAAGAGAATGGGAAACTTCCTTTTCTTGATGTTCTTCTTTTGAAAAATCAAAATAGTCTGGATTTTAAAATTTACAGAAAACCGACAGATAACAATAGATTTTTGTCTTATAGTTCCGATCATGCTCGCCAAGTAAAAATTGGTTTGATCATTTCTTTAACTGATCGGATCTTTAGTATTTGCTCTCCAAAATTTGTTGAGGAGGAGTTGTCTTTTCTAAGGAAAATACTAATAAGCAACATGTATCCAGAATGGTTAATTAACCAGACTTTTTCAAAAAGAAGAAAAAGGTTGCTAGAGATTTCTAAGGAAGTCTTGGAGACAACTCGGGAGAAGGATGTTTCTTGTTCCTTACTATATGTACCCGGGCTAAGTGAAAAACTTAAAAGAATTTCACAAAGAAATGGTCTAAGGGTAGCTTTAAAGAGTAATAATACTTTGGGTAGTTTTCTAAATCAAGGAGGCACACTTGTGCCTCTTTAAAGAGGCGACCCACCACAATGTTAAGCTATTTCCGGTCCTAGAGGTCGCAGAGAGACGGCGGTGATCGCATTTTGTAGCCCAAGCTCAAACTAAGAAAAGTGCAAAATTTCATCCTCCTCCGACTTTATCTTCATGGGGTAAACTGGGCCGGAAGTTTCGACCCTCCCACCACAGCCCCCCTTTAACGTTGTCCGATCGGGCTGAAATTTAGAGGTTAGCGACATTAAAACTTAAAACGAACAGAAATTATTCCGTATATGAAAGGGGTTGTGCCCTCCTCAACGCCTCGCTCTTTACGCTAAAGTTTTTATTGTTTAAAAAAAGAGTTGTGAGAAAGTCAAACTTTAGCGTAAAGAACGAGGCGTTGAGGAGGGCACAGCCCCTTTCATATAAGGAATAATTTCTGTTCGTTTTAAGTTTTAATGTCGCTCCTTACTTTCAGTTTAAAAACTTTTTTTTTATTTAAAGGCTGCGAAAGCGGGGGGTTTGGAAGGCGGCAGCCCCCCAACTGTACCTCCTAATCCCTGTACGTTTTAGGGTTCGAACTTTTGACTCAGTCTCTTTAACCCTTTAGAAAACGTAGTTTTTTTCAAATAATTCTGGGAAGGATCTAACTTCATTGGGGCAACAAAGTGGGGTTTATCAGATCCCATGTACTTGCGGAAGCTCATATGTGGGACGTACTAACCAGAGTTTGGAAATGAGATTATTACAACATAAAGATTCTATTTCTTCGGCTTTAAAGCAAGATTCTAAGTCTGAAGATTTTACTTCACCCCTTTCCGAACATATTTTTAATTTTCCAGGTCATTTTATTTTGTTCGAGAATGTCTCTTTGATTTCTAGGGATCGGGGTTTAAAGCAAAATTTTCGTGAAACTCTTGAAATAAAGAAAATCTTATTCAAGAATATTGCTTTGAATCGGGATAAAGGTGAATATGGGGTGAACTCTATCTATGATAATTTATTAAAATCTGACAGAGTAATGTTCAATTCACCCAATGTAGTTGACCTTTGTCCAAATGTTATATCATTGAACGCTAATGAACCGAATCCAAGAAGGTCAAAGAGGCTAGCTTCCGCCTTTGCTTTGAAAAGAATTAGAAATTTAAACAATATGTAGTTTTATTTGATTTCGTATATAAACTTTTTTTTAACTTGTTTTAGTTTAGTTTTACTACTGATGACGGTCACTGTATATGTGACCGAAATATCTGGTATATTTTTTGTAAATTTTCAATACACTGTCTATTAAAAAGGATTTTATCCCTATTTAGGGGCTTACCTGGTCTAGATGGCACTTTTAATGATGTATAATAGCAAATTCAAAACAAAAATATAAAAATAGAAGGCAGCTTCATTCAGCCAGGGGGGCTGGAGAGCCCCCCCCCACTATATGGGCACCCATGCCTCCTAATGTGCAAATATATAGCCCCAATTATATACTTTTCATCTATTTTGTCACTTTTCTTTGTCTTGTCTCACGCTAAGCTGATAGAAACTAACGAGAAAGACCGGTTTCTATAATGCGTCAATGAATGAACAACTTGAGCGGTAGGGTGTTTATCATACAAGTACCATCAAGTCGAATTAAGAAAACATATAGCATAGTGTCGCCAAATTCGGAGGCTTCATCTGTCATAGCACTACCAGAACCTCATGCCTAATCAATTTCCATAACAAGAGTAAAAAAGTAAACTTTCAATGTATTTTTTTGAAATTTCTTTGAAATCACCTAGCACTAGTTTTAAACTCCCCTTTTATAGCCCAGATGTGCCTTGAGCATAACATATTAATACTGACAACAACTTGATATATCCTTATTTACTGTTATTTGCATAACCTGCTATTGTTAGACCGAAGGTAAAGCTATATTTTCCAAGAAAGTATTGTTGTTGTTAGTTTACTTTGACAGGTAGTGTCGAAACTTCTGAGACAAATCAAGGCTGATTTAATATTTCTGGACACCGTCATAGACCTCATTCGATTGTCATTAACTTAATTCATGTTATTTTCATGGTTTCTATATAATTTGCCTCTCTTGTTATTTTCGAAGTTTTGTTCTACCATACCTTCAACCCTTTTGAATCCCCCTTTTCTGTAGCAATTTCCCAGGAAAGGCGTCAGGACATCGACATGTCAGGACCACTACCGTCAGGACATCGACAAAATCCGTCATAACATCGATAAAAAATCCGTCAGAACATCGACGGTCATAACATCGAAACGTCAGTTCATTGACAGTCACAATCGCTGCCCCTCAGAACGTAGACAGTCATAACATCGACACGTCATAACATCTAAAAATTTTTCACAACATCTAAAATTTTAAAACTTTAGTTTTTTGGGGTTTAGGGGGGAAAGGTACCTAGATTAGTTTAGCTTACGTATTTAATATATGCTATGCATTACCTAAAACTTTTTTAGATGTTATGACGTGTCGATGTTATGTTCTGACGGGTAGAGATTGTGACTGTCGATGAACTGACGTGTCGATGTTATGACTGTCGACGTTCTGAAGGGTAGCGATTGTGACTGTCGATAAACTGACGTGTCGATGTTATGAATGTCGACGTTCTGGCGGGTAGCGATTGTGACTGTCGATGTTCTGATGTGTCGATGTCCTGACGTGTCAAAGTTCTGACGGATTTTCCTTGTCGACGAAATGACATTTAGTGATTGTGACGGTTAGATGAAATTGTAGCACCCCATTCCCCCCCCTCCCCCCCAAAAAAACAAACAAACAAACTACTACAATTATTTACGGAATGTGTATTTTCTCAACATTAAAAAAGATATTCAGGTTAGGTTAGGTTCCCTATTGTAGATATTCAGGTTAGGTTCCTAACCTCTAATAGGGTTCCTAACAAAACTATAATTTATTGACGATTATATTTGCTTATTGGTGATTATTAGCTTAAATTTGATTAATTTTCACTTTAATTCAAATTACTTTTTGATTAACTTTCCTTGCTCTAATTTACATCACAATTACTATTTTATTAATTTAGTCATTAATAAAAAATTCAATTACATTGGATTGGACGCTGACTCAACTTTTGGCCGAGGGGTTTAGCCCCTTAAAAAAAAAAAAAAATCCTGCACAATCATGAAAAAGTTACCTCAATGGCATTAAGTATGCCATATTTAGCGCTTTGAAGTGCCTATAAGATGGCAGAGAGTGATAAACGTTTAAATGGAATTAAAACATCTTAAATGAAAGATTTAAATATTTTACCTTATTTGTATTTGCCATTTTTCCAAATAAACTTAAATGACGAATAAAAAAAAATGGTCAAAAAGCCTGTTCGAAATTTTTGGAAATATTTCTGAAATTAGCCCTAAGGTATCGATGCATATTTTAGTTTTTCCAGAGAAAACGTGAGTTATTTTTCTTGTATTAAATGTTTTCTTTAAAGTTGTTTTTATATTCATAATTTTAGTGCCAAAAAAGTTTTACACTTTAAATAGTTCCAAGAACCACCGTTTTAACACACTAAAGCAGTTTTCGCACCGCGAAAGTGATTTTCTGTTATTATGTTAAGTTATGTTAAGTATAACCTTTCACCTGTAAGCAAGTCTTATCACTCTAGGTTGGCCTGAATTTCCATAAAATCACCATAATCATTGCCAAGGATCATCAAAATCTTCTTAGGTTAACAATTCAAAATTAAAAATGTTGAATATTGGGGATTCAGGCCCTGATCAGTGGCGTCTTTTCAGGGGGGGGGGGGATAGTTGCCTCCACAATATATGGAGAAAAAATTATTATATAGCCCATAAACTTGACTCTCTGGACGGAGACCGCTCTCAC
Source organism: Artemia sp. Kazakhstan ARC1039 (assembly GCA_029168905.1). NCBI lineage: Eukaryota > Metazoa > Arthropoda > Branchiopoda > Anostraca > Artemiidae > Artemia > Artemia sp. Kazakhstan ARC1039. The sequence goes on along the minus strand of JAQQPU010005908.1, from coordinate 36,451 downwards.
CCCCGAGTAAAATGCTGGAGCAACGCCTCTGGTTCTGATCAGTTCTGGATAAAGTTCTAGTAAAGGGGCGTCTCAGTGTCTCAGAAAGTATTTGAGTTAGGTGAGTGAATCTTTCACGACGCCTAAAATCCAGAGCCTAAAATATAACATTGGAAGGTGTCATCAACATTTTCCTTATTTCTATTCTTTCCTTATTTCTAGGGCTTCAATTGCATACCTGATAGGTATAAATTTGTCTAAATTTTGGAGAAAAATATTTTGGAATCTCTTTTCCATTGGCTCTGGTTTTGAAAATAAAAGCAAAATTAATTCAGTAGAATTATAAACAAAACCAGGTTTTTCCTCCTAGATTTAAGAGATTGATTTATAAATTTAAACCTTTCAAAGTTTATGAATAAGGATTAGGGGATGGTATAAGGTTAAAATACTTTCTTGTGTCTAAATTGAGCAGTATGTATCTTTTCAAGTATGTACCTTTCAAAGTTTATGAATAAGGATTAGGGGATGGTGTAAGGTTAAAATACTTTCTTGTGTCTAAATTCAGCAGTATTGAGCAGTTTATATTTCTAAAGGTTTAGTTCTTACAATATCAAGATTTTGAAAGGTCCTCAAAGGTCTCTCTTTGGAAGAGGAAGGAAGGGAGGTATGTTCTTTAAAATATTTTACTGGAAAATCAAGAGGATTTACTCATGAGAGTTTCATTTGCCGGATCGTCCAGAAACTGGATGTGAAACCGAAATATTCGGACTATTATTATTAATTTTGTATATTTTTTTTCCGTCTTATAAAAATTTTACCCGATATTAATATATTCTCATTTCAATTGTAAAAATTGTGCTTGAATTTTATTGGTTTACGTCTGTGGTTCTAGGTTCTAGGAAGCAAATCCTGGAGGTTCGATACCATTCATGTCATTTTGCGAGTCTCAGTGTCGGCTGACACTTCAGTGACAAAGGGTGCATTATCAATTTTTCCCAGAACCACAGGGAGCTTCCGAAGCAATTTTGACAAAAATTGACAGGGAATCTTAAATGTGTCAATAGTTCGAAAAGCTAACGAGAGGCTCATTTGAAACAAAGAAAGCCTAAAGTTTCGTGCTAATTGTTAAGCAAAACACTATCTATTCAATGCACACTCAGAGTAAGAAATATGCAGGCTGTGCGGGCAAAGATTTCAATCAGGGCGGTGAGCACAACAGGGAACTTCCAAAGCTGTCAAATTATTCAATGACATTTCTTTTGAGCTGATTTTTTTTGTTTTCCAAGCAGGGATACTAGAATATTCTTAGGGACGGCTTTTTTCTGAACCTTAAAAAGAAAATTCTGCCTCGTTCATAAAAAAAAAAAAAAAATAGTCTTTTTAGAGGTTAAATGGTCCTTTTAAAATTCCCTGGGAAGTACCTGTCGGCTTTTAGTTTTCTGTGGTATATGTGGATCTCTTATCAAAACTATCAAACAGTTCGTGGTAACGAACTGTAAATAAGGAGCGACTCGGCTCAATAGTAACCAAAACTCTAAAAACGGACAAAATGGACAAAATACATCAAAAGAATTGCATTTGAATGGTGTTTTTAGATATATAACTTTCATCAAGTTTATACTTACCCATCAAAAGTTACAAGCCTGAGAATATTTGCCTTATTTTCGAAAGTCATCGAATCTTGATGAAAATCACACTATCAGATTCAACGTATCAGAGAACCCTATTGTAGAGGTTTCTAGCTCTTGTCTGCAAAAATGTGGAATTTTCTATTTTTTGCCAGAAGAACAGATCACGGATGCGTGTTTATTTATTTATTTTTTCTTTCCAGGGGTGATCGTATCGACCCAGTGGTCCTAGAATATCGCAAAAGGGCTCATTGGATCGGAAATTAAAAGTGCTAGTGCCCTTTATAAGTGACCAAAATATTAGAGGGCAACAAGGCCCCCTCCTACGCTCATTTTTTCCCAAAGTCACCCGATCAAAATTTTGATATAGCTATTTTGTTCAACATAGTCGATAAGTCTTATAACTATGTCTTTGAGGATGACTTAATCCCCCACAGTCCCCGGGGGAAGGGCTGCAAGTTGTGAACTTTGCCCATTGTTTACATATAGTATTGGTTATTGTGTGTGTATGTGAAGGCACTAGACCATTAAGGTCCAAACCGGCGGTGCTGATCTCCGTTTCGTGGCCTTTCGGCTAGGAAGTGCAATGGGGGGCTGGGGGCCAGCCATCCTGTGCTCTCGCACACCCTTCCTGCTTATCTTCCCCAGATTTCTCCAGGTACCCATTTAGAGCTGGGTAGACTCTGGCTAATTTTTATTGGGAATTGGTTATTGGGAAGCATACAAACGTTTTCAGGGGGTATTTTATCTGGTGAGGGGTCGGGGGGAGAAGGTGACGTGGAAGGATCTTTCCACGGAGGAAGTTTTAATGGAGGAAGGGAGTTTTGTATGAAGGGCTCGCCAGATTTCCCAGCATTATTTATAAAACGACCAGAAATCAAATAATTTTTTTTTTCAAATGAAAGTAAGGAGCAACTTTAAATTTAAAACGAACAGGAATTATTACGTATATTAGGGGGTACACCCCCTAGGCAACATCTCACTCTTTACGCTGAAGTTTTTCTAGTACTTTCATGAGAGCTATTTATTCTAATTAAACGGCCTTTGTGACTCAAAGGTCATTCTTAAAGAATTGGAACAAAATTCTATTTTTAACGTAAAGAGCGAGGTATTGACGAGGGGGAACCCTTTCATATACGTAATAATTTCTGTTCGTTTTAAGTTCTAATGTTGCTCCTTACTTTCAGTTGAAAAAACTTGTTTTTTTTTTATTTAATACAAGTTATGGCGAGACCGGCCAATCAATTTTGAAAAGTTTGGCCGCACAAACCAAAAAAGTTTATAATGGACATGATAGGGTGATCAATTAACGGTCTTAGGTGCCTGTCAGCAAGAAAAACCTCCTTATTAAAACTTATTGATCCTCCTATATACCCGTGTAACATTTTTCAATACAAATCTTATGCAATCAGAGGCAACGCTGTAGCGTTGCCTATAGTAAAGGCCATACGGCTCCAATGTTTTATTATTTATTATTTTTTTTTCCCAGAGGCACTTCATATGGAAGGGGTGGTCGTAGAAACTCCAAAGGGGGATCATTCAATGTGAAATCGAGAGTTCTAGTGCCCTTTTTAATAGTCGAAAATGATTGGAGGGCAACTAGCCCCCCCCGCCTACGCCCATAATGCCCCCAAACACATCCAATCAAAATTTTGAGATAACCATTCTGTTCAGCGTAGTTGATTTCCGGATAGAAAATATATTTTTGAGGAGGATACTCCCCCACAACCCTCAGGGCAAGGGTTTTAAGTTATGCCCTGGGGGCATATAAGGTTTTT
>JAQQPU010005908.1:5553-20219 GCA_029168905.1 Artemia sp. Kazakhstan ARC1039 | reverse complement strand
GAACTCAATCATATATGTAATATTTTCTGTTCGTTTAAAGTTTTGATGTTGCTGCTGTTGCAGTTGAAAAACTTGTTTTTTTATATTTAATTTCTGATCTTTTTTTAAATAATGCTGGGAAGTCCGGCGTCCCCTTCATAGCAATGTCCCTTCCCCCATGAAAACTTCCTTCATGGAAAGATACTCCCACATAACCCCCGACCCACTACCAGGAAAAATCTCCCCTGAAAACGTCTGTACTGTATACTTCCCAATAACCAATACTATATGTTAACATTGGGTAAAGTTCATAACTTTCAGCCCTCCTCCCGGGAACTTCGGGGGATTAAGTCATCCTAAAAGACATACTTATAATATTTTCGAATATGCTGAACAAAATGGCTATTCAAAATTTTGATCAGGTGACTTTGGGAAAAAATGAGCGTGGGAGGGGGCCTAGTTGCCCTCCATTTTTTTTGGTCACTTAAAAATGGCACTAGAACTTTTAATTTCCATTCCAATGAGCCCTCCCACGATATTCTAGGACCACTGGGTCGATACGATCACCCCTGGAAAAAAAAACAAATAAACACGCACCCGTGATCTTTCTTCTGGAAAAAAATGCAAAATTCCACATTTTTGTAGATAAGAGCTTGAAATCTCTACAGTAGGGTTCTCTGATACGCGAAATATGATGGTGTGATTTTCATTAAGGTTCTATAATTTTTAGGGGGTCTTTCCCCTTTTTTTCGAAAATCAGCCAAATTTTCTCAGGCGCGTAACTTTTGATGGGTAGAATTAAACTTGATGAAACTTATATATTTGAAATCAGAATTAAAATCCGATTCTTTTGATATTTGTATCAAAATACCGTTTTCTAGAGTTTCGGTTACCATTGAGCCGGGTCCCATTAACCAATACTATATGTTAACATTGGGTAAAGTTCATAACTTTCAGCCCTCCCCCTGGGGGCTTCGAGGGATTAAGTCATCCTAAAAGACATAGTTATAATATTTTCGACCATGCTGAACAAAATGGCTATCTCAAAATTTTGATCGGGTGACATTGGTAAAAAATGAGCGTGGGAGGGGGCCTAGTTGCCCTCCATTTTTTTGTTCACTTAAAAAGGGCACTAGAACTTTTAATTTCCGTTCCAATGAGCCCTCCCACGATATTCTAGCTAGGACCACTGGGTCGATACGATCACCCCTGGGGAAAAGAAAAAAAAACAAAAAAACAAATAAACACGCATCTGTGATCTTTCTTCTGGCAAAAAATGGAAAATTCCACATTTTTGTAGATAGGAGCTTGAAACCTCTACAGTAGGGTTCTCTGATACGCTGAATATGATGGTGTGATTTTCATCAAGGTTCTATAACTTTTAGGGGGTCTTTCCCCTTTTTTTCGAAAATCAGCCAAATTTTCTCAGGCGCGTAACTTTTGATAGGTAAGATTAAACTTGATAAAACTTATATATTTGAAATCAGAATTAAAATCTGATTCTTTTGATGTATCTATTGATATAAAAATTTCGTTTTTTAGAGTTTCGGTTACCATTGAGCCGGGTCGCTTCTTACTTACAGTTCGTTACCACGAACTGTTTGATTTTGCCGATGAGATTGCTCTCCTTTATCACCTATTAGAAGACTTACAATAGAATATGACAGCACTGACAAATACATCAAAAACAGTTGGATTGTCAATGAGTACCCAAAAAAGGAGAGTCATGAACAACAACGTAAATACAAATCTGGACTGGCCAAGGAATGGTTGCTCCTTTGAGCTAGAGAAAGTTGTAGAATTTAAATATCTTGGAAGCCTCATAAATTGTGACGGAAGCAAAGGGCGAGAAATGACTACACGCATTAAAATTAAATAGGGCCAAGCAGAAAAAAAAAATCAAACTCAAAAATAGAATTTGCTGGTACAGATAAATCAATTAATGTTAAAACAAGTAGAAATTAAAATGAACACTCAAAATCAAACTTAAAACGATCATAAATATACACAATCGGGATTTTGGCTACTGTAACCCCCCTCCGTAAACCCTCTGAAGGATATCGTTCTACCTGTGTTTAATTTACAACTTTATTTTGAACATTCAAAATTTGCGTTTTTTTAACATTCAATTTTTTTTAACATTTCGAACATTTGGGTTTTGAACATTTTTGTGTAAATTTTTCTTAAGGTTGACAACAAATGAAAAATCACTGCATATTTAAGATGACTGGCTTACTTAGTCTCTCTCTGACGCCTAGTGGCGTATAAGACAGTAATACTTGACCTCCATGTCAAATGATCCTGAGCCATGGACCACAATTCATTGAGAGATGCTTTTAAGACTTTTGCTTCATCTTCAAGGAAACAGTCAATTGTGCTCCACTGTCTATCTCTATTCCGCAGGCTCGGAAAAATTCAGAACCGAACTTCATGTATAAGTTATCCTTGTTTCATCCTTTTAACTTTGTAACCTTATCAGCCGTCCTTGTAACTACAGAATCACCATCGTCTAAGTCGTTGATTATTTGAGGTTGCTTGGTGAGAAACTTCATTTGGGCTCTAGGCTCTTTATCACCCCAACTTATCGCAAGTTTTCTTTTCAGGAAATTGTTCTCAAATCCAAGTAACCTTTTCTCTACAGATCTAGATAGGCTCCAGGATTTGCAGCCATACGTCAATATGGAAATCACATTGCTTTTGAACAGTCACAGCTTCAGAGGGTTATTTCTAGAACTCCATTAGTTATTTCATTGAGATAATTGTTCACCTTGTTCAGTGATTCAAGCATAATTTCTCTATTACGAGTGCCATTCGGAGTTACTGTAACATCTAAATAAGCTAGGCTTTTTCAGCTAGCTCTTCAGTATTCTGTTGTATATCTTCTGTGAAATGAGCAGCAAAAGCTAGCCCATTGGCAAAGTCACGGCTATAAAATTAAATCTGAGGATTCAATTGCACCCCGCCACAGAAGTTGTAAGATATTAAAACGAAGTTTATGATTCTGGCAATTGAGATTGGATGAGAAAGGCATCCTTTCCTCACACAAGATTCAAAAGCAAATCTTTCCAGATGTTCGTTTTGAGTCTCTAGGGCACGCAACTACCCTTCATACAGGTCTTTGATTTTCTCTATAGCTTTCTTAAGAACTCCATAAAACCAAAGAACTTCCCACATCGCTCCAGTTATATCCCTTAACAATCCCAGAAAGTTTCAATTTAATACCCTGTTCTTCAGATATTTTACATTACCCTTTTGACGACCTGGGTACACGTATTGGCCTTTTATTTAATTTAACACCCACCTCAATTTTCCCTAAAGTCACTATGGTGGGTACGCTCTTTTCACAACCCGGATGCGTCTTTTGGTTAAGTTCAACCTCCCCCGCAACCCCTAAGATGAACTTTTGATTGGGCGACAAGATTGCTACTTGTCCCTGTAAAAAAGGCCCAGCAACTGATTCAATGCCCGATGTGGCACCAGTGGCTCTGGAGGACCTTTATCTTTTTAAGAATGCCTTTGAATTTGGTTCACCATCAACCTAAACATTCTCAGAAATTTTAAACTAACTGACCTTAGCTTTTCCTCAGGCATTGCAGAAACTCCCTTTGACAACCAGGATGCACATAGTTTCTTTTGGTTTACACAAATAATCCAGGAAAGTTTCATCTTAATACTTTAACCCATAAAAGAGATTTAGCACGTATGCCCTTTGGACAAACTTGATGCAAATAAGTGTATTTTGATATAGCTCAACATCTCCCTCGACATTTCTCAATAGTTTCTACGTAATATACTTAATCTTCCTGAGATAATGCAGGTACACCCTTCTGACAACCTGGATACATATAATGTCTTTCAATTTATTTCAGCATCCCCCACAGAACTACTTGAAAGTTCTACTCTAATCACCTTGATCATTACAGATATTTTGCAGATATACTCTTTTGACAACCTACTCTTAATAGTACCGTAAAAGTTTATCTTGTGAACAAATTTTGGGAAAGTCCTAAACCTATCGAAAATGGTTTGAAATCGAAACAAAACCATATAATTGGAATCACCATGTTTGGAAGCCTTATAAATCATGATTACAGTTCCCCATCTTGAAGAACCAAGAAACTAAGTTTTTCGCATTGAAAGCACCGAGCTGTCCCCTTTTTTCGCAGGGATGATCATATTGAACTAGACGGAGTTGAATACTGATTGAGGACTCATTTGAAAGGATATCCCCATATTTAGTACCCTTTTTAGTAAAAAAAGAAGATATTTTGCCACGGCAAAGTGGTGTTTCCTGCCATTTTGCATAGATCTTTCCAAAGAGGGTTAAAATCACAATAAATACAAATTCTAAGATAGCCAATTGAGTTTTTAATGGTTAAAAACTAGAGTAGGATGGTTTTGAGCCCCCCTCCTACCCGGGTCTTTCTAGTCTTTTCATTTTGTTCAATATAGTTCTCAGCATTCCTTGAAGGTTTCATCTTAGTGTGAAAAGAGTTCAGTTTTATTGCCTCAAAAAAAGGACATAAATACAAGCAGATTAGTTTTCAGATTTTTTTTTTCTTCATTAAAGGTTGCCTTGGTCTTTTTAATTGGTGCCCCCATCTCTTTTAAATTTTGAGGCCCCTTAGCTGCAAACCGATATAAAACGCTTATATTTTGAAATGTTGATTTCTGGGGCTTTGCAATACATTTGAGTTACTTTGTCACATCGTTCCCTGAAGTTTCACCGCATTTTTGACGTAAAACCTTAAATTATATATATTTTTTTTCTAAGAACACTCTGCATTTCTATGACGAACAAATAAACGTTCAAATGGGGACAGTGTCTAATTTTATAGACAATGTCACTTCTAGCCGAGGGGATTGGTGTGCTGGATTTAGGATTCTTTTTCCGAGAGGGTGAGGGTTCGAATCCTAGTGTATCCAGTTATTTGGTTTTGGACGAGGGTCAGTGGTGTGACTGTGATAGCTCAGCCAGAGTCAACCCAGCTCTAAATGGGTACTTGGAGAAATCTGCGGAAGGTAAAACAGGAAGGGTGTGCGAAAGCACAGGATGGTTGGCCTCCAGCCCCCATTGCACTTCCTGGCTGAAAGGGCCAAGAAACGGAGATCAACACAGCCGGTTGGACCTTAATGGTTCTAGTACCGTAAATTTTACCCTTTATTTAGTCTAATTCTTCACTGTCTAATGAATAAATGGGGAAATGTAACCAATCAAGTGTATAACTATAAATTCACTATCATTTCTTTTGCAACTAGAAGAAGAGGAAGATTTTACCACCTTCATTAGAAATTCAATTTACATTTAGACAGTGTTAGAGAACCATAAACTATTTGTGGACTGGAAGCTATTATTTTGTTCTGTATGAATATGTTAATTTAATTATACTACTTTAGCATTTCTGCTAATAACAATCGATGAACATGTGATCGAAATATCCACAGTTTGGTAACTGTTTTCACTGTCTAATAAATGGACTTATCCCCATTTGAATGTTTATTTGTGTGTCACCGTATTCATCGGAATGTCGTCATAAGGATATACGATGAATTTTTTGTCTATAACTCCGGAAAGAAATCGAGAATAATACCCCCCTTTGACCGTTTATGCGACAAAATTGTAGAGTTTTTAGAAAAAGTTTTAGAAAGGTAAGAAGTAGAATATATATTTTCAACGAAAACTCGAGTTAAATTCTTTAGTTTTTTTTGCCTAAGTTAAATAGACATTTTTCATATGGTTTATCCTATATATTGTTAAAACAAAAAAGAAAATTAGTTTAAATAAAACGAAGAAAATAAATTTTTCTTGGAGAAAATAAAGAACGAAGTTGAAACTTAAACGGACAGAAATTAGTGACTAGTACTTTATTTGAAGAAAAATATATGTATTTGAAAAACTTAATTGAATAAATTGCTCGTGAGATTTCCCTGAGAATCCTGACCCTGCCTGTGCTTTTTAAATATGCAAGCTACTTCAGAACATTGTTCCTCTTCAGCCTGTCTTTTTTCGGTGAAATTTTCGTTTCCAGTAAATCTAGTAGAGGAACTTTCCCCTCTTTAATTCATTCCTCTGACTATATGAGGGTACTTATCTGTTATAGCGCTTATGTTAAGTTCTTCATCTATGTTTCTCTGACTAATCCTAATGAAACATCACAAAATATGATGGAAATATAATACTTTAGAAAGAAAATTTTGCTACATATTTGCACATTGGAGGGGGGGGGGGGGTAAAGTATAGCGTCTCTGCATGCAAAATGTGTTAGGTACAAATATTCTGTATGTTATGAAGTAAGAATTGTTTTCTAACTTCACACTGTCCAAGTACTTTATCCCCCCCCCCCTGATGTGCAAATGTATAGCCCAAATGTATTTCCAATCTCTCCTGTTACCTGTCTTTGTCTTGTTTCACGCCAAGCTGAAAGAAACTAACGAAAGAAACCGGTTCTACAGTGCGTCAATGGATGACGAACTTAAGATAGGCGCAATAACAGATAAGTACCTATATGAGTACTTTCATCATACCTTATTTAAACATTAAATAAAAAAACAAGTTTTTTTAAATGGAAGTAAGGAACGACATTAAAACTTAAAACGAACAGAAATTAACTCGTATATGAAAGGGGCTCTCCCCTCCACAGCGACTCACTCTTTACGCTAAGGTTTTTTATTGTTTTAAAAAATAAAGTGGTGAGACAGAGTCAAACTTGAGCATAAAGAGCGAGGCGTTGAGGAAGGGACAGCCCCTTTCATATACGGAATACTTTCTGTTCGTTTTAAGTTTTAATGTTGTCTTTACTTTCATTTAAAAAAACTTGTTTTTTTATTTAATTTCTGAACGTTTTTGAATTAATGTAGCTTTGATGTTTGCTTTGACTTGATGAAACTTATAAATTTGAAATCAGCATAAAAATCTGATTCTTTTGATGTATCTATTGGTATCAAAATTCCGTTTCTTAGAGTTTTGGTCACTATTGAGTCGGGTTACTTCTTACTTACAGTTCATTACCACGAACTGATTGATTAAAGCTTCCAAAGGCTTCAACTAAAAAATATTGTCAAACCCGAAAAATAAGTGAAACTGTTTACTGCATTTTTGTATTTTCTGCTTATTGGCACATAAAGGAAGATTTTTTTAAAAGCTTGTAGGATTTGCTCTTTCCAAAATAACAGCTTTCTAAAATACAAAAAGGATTTAAAACTAGCTGGACCAAAAAGAGAAAATTGGTAATAGGTTTATTTTTCCATTTCTTGTTTAATATTCCAACTAAAAGATGCAAATACCGCATGATGTGCTTTTACTACTTTTCCCATTTATATTTATTACCCCTCTCCTAAATTAGCCCCAGTGTCTTTGTAGTAAGGTTGTATATAACCATATAGTAATTAGAAAGTTTTCCTTGTTTTTCAGGTTTTGATTGAAATCTGTGCTTGTTTTTCATAAGCGATTGGTTCATAGTCAGGCTCTAATTTTGTCAAAATCCATAGGGGAAGGGGTATTAAAATGGAGGCGATTTTCCCAAGTCAAGTGAAAAATGAACCACATAGTACTAGATAAAGGCAAAGGTATACTAAAGAAAACTGCGGATGCATCAATTATGTAGACCTATCTTAGTTTTTACAAGATTTTTGAAGACGCTAAATTTAAGCGAGAATAGGGAGGTAAACTGGGATCTGGAGTGGGGCAGTTGGCCCCCAGCTCCAAAGCAAATTAAGCTCCTGTGGACTCTAAGGTAAAATTCTACTTTAGCTACTTTTGGCTATCTTGGGAAGGGGTTAGGTTAGGAAAATGAGACTTTCAGAGATGGGTCTACAGGCTAAAGTATGTCCCGGGAAGGTATTTTGAAGTACCTACCTCCACTCCTTCTCCCTCTAGAGGGTCATGAAATTTGCCTACATGACAGATCTGTACCCATTGAAATTTTGACAAAACAACATTTTACCTTAATTTTCAGTTATCAGTTTCTTTTTCTCTGGCTTTAGCTCTGAAAATGCAATTTCAGGTATTTGAGCAGAATTTTAAGACATATAAATAGTTTATTTCCAAAATTTAGGAAATGTATTTGCATATCTTTAAAACCTTATAAATTGGGATTGAGCAAAGTTGTGAAGCTGAAAACAATTTTATTGTACTTCATTTAAGCAGAAGATCTATTTTGCAAGGTTTCACTTTGATAACTCACATATTTTTAAAGGTCATCAAAGGTCAGGACCCTCTGGAGGGAGAAGGAGTGGAGGTGGGTACTTCAAAATATCTTCCCAGGACATACTTTAGCCTGTAGACCCATCCCTGAAAGTTTTATTGGACTTATCCACCGGCATTAGCAAAAGATATATTTGCAGCAAGCGGTATATTTGGTAAGGGTGTTAAAAAGCCATTCAAGTGGTTTGAGTTTTTTTTTACTAATGAATTAATTGAGCAACTCAGGTCTCAGTATTGAGCAAAGATTTGTTCAATAATGAACAACTCTTGTGCTATTTAATCCTTAGCCAAGAAAAAATAGATTTCAACCCATACAGTGGCATGGTAAGGGGGTGACTTTTACCGGGTGTAACCTCTGAGAGGGCGCCAATCTGAGTTTTTTTTTTCGTCCAAAATATGGATATTCTGTTTAGTTATACTGTTATAGCGGTGGTGGGACGGTGGCTAGAACTGACGTTGCAGCGGGCTCTGAAAATTTTTGACTTTGAACCTTTATCTGAAAAAAAAAAATACTTGCCTGATTGAAGCCAGAGAATTTAAGTTTTCCCAAGCTGTGGCCGACAAACTATATTCAACAAAACCAATTATTACAAACAGTAATATCCGCATTATCTGCATTACGAACACTTGGAAGGCGTAAACCCTTATGCTACCCTTGTTTAACCCCCAATTTTACCCTAAGCGGGTAGGCACCTTTAGGCACTTCTTTGACCAAACACTATTGACGGCTTGACGCACTGTGCATAAGGCCTTGCAAAGAAAGTAAAATTCTAAAAAAACCGGTCAGTATTTCAGGTTTCAAAGATTCACTGGCAACCAGACATTAAAGACGGGTAATTAAAATTGGCTGTCTTTACCTCTATTCAATTAAACATATGTTTGCCTTATAAATAAAAAAAAAAAAATAATTTGAACCCGTTACGATGAACTTTTTTTTGCAAAATATACGGGAGCAGATTATTTCTCAAGGTTTAATTACGCCACAGATTTTTAAAATTTATTATCACATTTCACGATTTTGTTAAAATTTTAGAGCTTAGCAATAATTGGACCTGATATTTTTGTAATAGTAACCACTCAAATTTCCCATTTAGGTAGCTCCAAAAAACAAAACTAAAGACCTACGTAAATCCCAGTCTCAGACGATCACACTTGTTAACATTAAACCATTATTATAAACTTTTTAACACCAATGAAGACAAAAATGTCTCTTAAGGTCAAATTACACAACAAATGTTTTAAATTTATTTTCTCTCCGCAATTTTTATTAAAATTCTTGGGTTTAGCAATAATGTGAATAAATGAAGCTGGTATTGTCAAAATATTCGCAGCACATTATCCAATTTCCGGAACTTCCAGTAGCGAAACTAAGCACCGACGTAACCCCCTCTCCCAGGCAATGTGCCTTCGCACCATGCCCCTCATTAAGTTCATTAAACGCGTATATGCTAATATAATAGATTATGCCGAGGCAAAATGTTTCCCAAGGTTTAATTATGCCGTACATGCTTATAAATATATTTTATTGCTCTCTGATTTTTATTAAAGTTCAGGGATTTCCATGTGTAAATTTCCTATGTAAATTGTTTATCTTTGACGGTTTTTTTAAAAACAAAATATTTAACTATTTTTGTTTTTTTTTTGCAAGAAAATGACATGGTCTTAAGCAGGGCCGTATCCAGGATTTTTTCAGGGGGTGTTTTACACCAAACTTTTTGTCGGGAGGGGGATTACACAAAATAAACCTCAAAAACCACACAAAAAATTTATTTATATCCATTTTTTTACGTTTTTGCGAGTCAGACAAACATTTCGGGGGGGGGTCAAACCCCCTAATCCTCCTCCCTGGATACGGCCTTGGTCTTACGGTTTAATCATACTACAAATTGTTTTAAATTTACTATCCAAGTTTATGATTCTAATAGACATCCTTGTGCTTAGCAGTAAAATGAATGTGATAAAGTGAGCTCACATCTCTACAAAACTGACACCTCAACGCCCCATTATACAACTCATAACCATGTAACTAAATATCTACATAAATATCTCTCTGTAAAACTTTTTATCGTACACTGCGTCGCCAAAATAAATTCCCTTTTACATTTAAATCTTCATCGAGGTTACATTTGCAGTTTCCAGAATGATTTTTCTTCGGAACCAAGAAATAAGTCTTTGTAGCAAAGAGAACTAGATATACCGTACTAGGGTAACGTAACTTGTCATAACAACCGTTGGTCGGTTTTGCCGACAAAACTGTTGCAAGAGTGATGCTTTGATTTTCTTCCTTCGCCATCGATTAAACACAAAAACTTTCAATCCACAGAAGCTAAAAAATGTGTACACTAAGAAGAATCTTATCTTCAAATAAAGAAAATGAGGACCCATTTCTTAAAGATGGTCTAAAAAATAATGGGTTCTTAAAACCAATTTTATTATCTGTTTCCTAACACCCAATCAATTTTGTTACTTTTAAAATATACCATGTATACAAGATAAAACTTTATTACTTTGTCCCAAAACATGAAACTGAACAAAAGTTCATATTCCTAAAATTCGAGCATGTACAAGTTAAGACTACGTTACATTGCCTCAAAATACAAAACTGTTTAGTTGTTTCCCTAAGTATTTGGTGGGACAAACAATATGATTCTGTCTGTCATTGATTACCACATATATTCAATATGCTAATAATTGCAAAATTGCATTATTGCGATACATTAATATTTATAATCGTTGCGTAGCCACTTAGATGAAGACAAACCTTCCTACTCTAAAATATACCGGGAAATACCTGTCTTCCTTTCTGCCAGAAAACTGGCAATGGCAAGTTGTCATGAAGAAGCCAAAGGCCAACTGAATGCGTCGGATCATTCAAGCCTACTTTTCTGCTAAAAAGTTGGTCACGAGAGGGGGAGAGGCGCTCCTTCCGTCATACAAATAAAAAAAAATGCCAAAAAGTACCAACTGTATCGTTTTCGATTTCCCAAAAATTGTTGGCTGACAAAATTTGCCAGACCGAATGATCCATGCTATTTTCAATAATTTAACAGTACTCCCAGATTTCATATATATCACCATTCCGGATGATTTGTTTATACACATATAAAAACAAACTGTTCAGTAGATTTTAAATTGCAGAACCTTTACTTCATTTACCCATCAGTTTGAAACTCAACATTAATTTGCAAACATGAAATAGCGGACCTAAAAATAGTTTTGTCAGAACCAATTTGAAACTGAGCAAAAAAAAAAACAGTTTTCATTCGTGGCACACCCTTCATAGACAGTGATGACTGAACTACTATGCAAGTCACCGTACTTCACTGTTTAAACATGTAATATTCAGTAGTTGTGTCAATTAACGCTGGGATGGGTTTTTTTCTCCCTCTTTTGTACTTCGTTTTTCTATAGTGTTTGTGGTACTTGGTGAATAAGAAATAGATAAATAAATAAGGCGTCGAACAGGTGTAAGAGCAAAAATATATTCACTGAGCCTTTAAGTGTTGCCTATAAACATTTTGGCGGTGAAAGTTGTTAAATAAGGGGGATTATCAGAGCCCCTCTGAAGATTAAACAATTATTAAGCTAACAAGTAAACCATCGCTTATTCACTTTTCACATTTTGCAGACGTAAATTTTTTAAGCAAACTAGTCTGAAATACAGATTTCCTAGATCATTTTGTAAACACAACCATATATTCAGTATTCAGTTTCACCGCTTTCTCCTTTTTTTATGATAAGAGCATGAAGGGTATTACCCTACCCAAATTCTGGCTTCATACCATACTCAGCTTCCTATCATTTTTCATTAGGTACCCAACGGAAATTGCATCCGTCATTATATTTCTGGTTCTTCTTCTATATCTATTAGGCCTGAGCAACCATGCAGTCAGACTCGCGGATTACAGAAAAATACACACATCTCCAGCACGCAACTATCCAGTGTTTAACTTGTTTAATTGAGCTATGTTGAACATTTAATCGTATTTTTTATGATTGACCAATCAGTGTGACGATATGAAGATGTGACCAATCAGAGTGACGGCACAATTATTGAGTTAGAAAAGAAGGAATCTTGAAATAGAAGTTTTCCCATCTGAGTGATAAGAGAAGAAAAAATAGTGCTTGAGACAATACCTGGCGGCAAAACAGTATCGATATTTCTATGTTGATTGTTGTACGTAGCAAACTCTGTTGATAGTTACTATATGTGACTGTTCAAACCAGTATCTTGCCATTTTAAGAGCCATTTCCATAGTAATATGAAAAAACGTTTATCTTTTAAAAGTGTTGGATTTTCATCAAAAGGCGTGAATGTTGTTCCAATCAGGCACTAAGTCCAACCTAAGAACAATATGTTTATATTGGCCCTCAAAAAAGAAAAGGCTATCATAATTTGATATTTATATTTTAACTTATTTTCACGGCTTTATTTTTAGTGAGTCATCTTTCCTTATTATCCAGTATTTTAGTGTAATTAGATTTCTATGAATCTATCGTTTTGAATGATTTTTGTGTATGTCTGTTTTAACCGTAAATATACATTGATCTTGCCACACCCTCTACAGAGGTTCCTCCTTAGAAACACAGAAGTTTTGACTATGAAAAATAGTTTGTTTTTACCTATGTTTACCCCTTCACCCTAACCTGAAGAATGTATATGGGATGTGTGTTTTAAAAGAAGTACAGAACCCCAACCATAACAGGGATACTAAAAAAAAGGTGAACCAACAACCTTAAGGTCTCTTGCAAAAGTTTATTTATTTAAAATATAGTAAAAAACACAAGCTTTTTCAACTGAAAGTAAGCAACAGCAATAAAACTTAAAACGAATAATTCCGTAAGCCTATATGAGGTATTCCCCCTCCTCAATACCTCGTTCTTCACGCTAAAGATTTTTAATATTTTCAAAGTTTCGTATTTTAATTAAACGGCCCTTGTGTTTCAGGAGTCGTTCTGAAAGTATTGGGACAATAAAAAAAAGAGAAAAAAAGTCAAACTTTTGCTTAAAGAGCGAGGTATTGAGGACGGGCGAAACTCCTAATTACTTAAAATAATTACTGCTCGCTTGAGTTTTAATTTTGCTCCTTACTTTCAGTTGAATTGACTTGTTGTTTTTTTTAAGTTAATTTCTGATTGTTTTTAAGTAGTGCTAGGAATTCCGCCCCTCCATTAAAAATTCCCTTCCCCACAGAAAATTCCTCCATGGATAGTTTCTCTCACGTAAAAGACCCCCAGCCCTTCGGAAAATTTCCCCCGGATAATTCAATTGTCGCTCAAAGCTCCCCCTGGAAATTTCTTGCAAACGATTCCACCTGAAGAATTCTCTTTAGCATACTTTCATTTAAAAAAGACTTTAATTTCTGATCGTTTTTTTAAATCATGCCGGGAATCCACTGGTTGTAGCTATGGTCGCATTTTTTTAGACTCGTGGTGCAAAACGTGGACTCATGCATTACACGGACTAAACTAGTTGACCATATTCCCCACCTGTAATAGTTTTTCGCGTGATTGTTACATAAAAGTTTAAAATGTGTCTGATATCTAGGAGTTAACGTACACAGGCGAGTCACCGAACCCCTTAATATGGGGAATTGCTGATAGTTACTAGTTGTATTTCAAGAAAGACTGCTTTTTTTTCTCTCTAGACTTTGAAAAATAACATTTTTGAGTATTTTAATAATAAAAAAAAAAAATACATTTTTTGGTATTTTCGTTGAGTAATAAAAAATTGTCCCAGCCTAAATTTTCAAAAATACACCCCCCACCATATTTTTTTTTGAAACGGCACCCATGAAATCTACATGTTTATTTTTAAAGTTAAAAAAACAACAACCAACCATTATCAAACCGTTCGTGGTAACGAACTGTAAGTAAGGAGCGACCCGGCTCAATACTAACCGAAACTATAAAAAACGGAATTTTGATATCTGTGGATATATCAAAAGAATTGGCTTATTATACTGTTTTTAAATATATAAGCTTCATTAAGTTTAATCTTACCTATTAAAGGCTACGAGGCGGAGAATATTTGCCTGATTTTCAGAAAAAAAGGGGGGATCCTCTAAAAGTATTAGAATCTTAATGAAAATCACACCATCAGATTTAGCGTATCAGAAAACCCTACTTTAGTGGTTTAAAGGTTCTGTCTTCAAAAAACGTGGAATTTTGTATATTCTACCAGAAGTAAGATCACGGATGCGTGTATCGAGATCAGGGTGTGATCGTATCGATTCAGTGGTCCTAGAATATCGGGAGAGGACTCATTGGGACGTAAATTAAAAGTTCTAGTGCTCTTTCTAAGTGACCAAATAGATTGAGGGGCAACCTGGCCCCTTCTCCCGCCCCTTTTTTCCCAAAATAGCTTGGCAATGCCTTTAAAGGTTATATTTTTGGTCATAGATTTACTTTTGCAAGTTATATTTGCATAACTCTTTTACTTCTCAAGATAGTAAGAATCCTGATATAACTTAGATAGGCCTAG
>JAQQPU010005907.1:26556-44913 GCA_029168905.1 Artemia sp. Kazakhstan ARC1039 | reverse complement strand
ATTAACTATTCTAATTCATGATTTCAGGCACGTCAAAACCACGAAATATTAAAGTTAACTCCTCAATTAATAAACTCCAGGAAACAAACACCCACGAAAATCTAAAAAACCTAGGTCTGATTTCTATGTTTGAGATGAATAAAGTTCTTTAGCAATTGACATGTAAAAATATGTCATGAGATGAAATCGAATTAGCATGTATATTTGGACTAATGAGATGCGAGTCTCTTCTAGGTGTGAGAAAATTACGTCTAAATCACCGGCAGTTTCTCGTTTACATGTGATATCTACCTAATATTCTAATTTAAGGAAAATTGTTACTTGTCATTCGTGAAGATAAATATTCTGAGGTCTTAGTAAAAAAATAATTTTTATTAAATGTAAATCAGTGTGTCTTGTTTAGGTGTTAATATATTCAGTTTCTTTAGTATAAAATGTAGTTTCAATTTGGAACTTTAAACAGTTTGAATATCCATTCTATCGATATAACTTCAAGGATGTATGGCGTTTTTAATTGCGAATACATTGGCGTGAAGAAATCGGCGTGTGGAGTGATTTTTGAATGTGCGTTTCTACTGTTGACTACAGATCATCAAGAAGTCTCTTGTTACCACTGGTATATAAACTACAATATGTATGAGTACAATGAAGACAGGTTGCGCAATACCCTATACTTTATAAACAAAATAGGTTTATATAATAGAATGATTCTTCCATCCTATAACAAAGGGAAGGATTTATCCTACGTACAAGAGGAAGTTAGATAGATATGCTGTTTTTTTTGGCGTAACAGCACTGTACGCAAAAGGGAATGTGCCCACTGATAAACTTTTAATCGACAAATGCAAATCAGATATACCATTATTCAACTTGGAAGATTTTAGTTGTGAGGTATTTCCGAGTAAGATACACAACCCAGAGGACGAGGTTCGATTTTTTTAGCAAATGGGTACCAATAGATATTCCTTCTCGGAATATGTGTGTGAGATTTCCTAGGAAGAAGAAGAACAAACAAATCCGTGATATAGATTGGAATCACACCGAGTGGATGACAAACAATGATGAATTTTTACAATAGTCATCACACCCATGACTACCCAACGGTCTTTTTAAAGACCATCAATTCTATAAACACTTCATAACCATGGTAATATGAATCTTTTAGGTTCAATATTTAAAGCTAGTTTCAGCAGAAGCTTAGGATAGTAGCGGACACCCTACTGTAGGGACTCATTTGAAAGACAATTAAAAGTTCTAGTGCCCTGTTTAAGCGACCAAAAAAAACTGAAGGGGGCAACTATGCACCATTCATTGATCAATTTTTCCCAAAGTTACACGATCCAAATTTTTAGAAAACCATTTTGTTCAGCATAGTCAAAATATCTCATAACAATGTCATTGAGGATGCCTTAATCTCCCACAGTCTCCAGGGGAAGGGCCGCAAGTTATGAACTTTGCCCATTGTTTACATATAGTTTTTGTTATTGGGAAGTATACAGATGTTTTCAGGGCGGACTTTTTCTGATGGGGGAGGGGGTTGGGGGAGGAATTTACGTGGGAAAATCTTTCCATGGAGGGATTTTGTATGGAAGAAGGGGAATTGTCCATGAAGGAAAATCCCCACTCTTTACGCTAAAGTTCTTTAGAACTTTCAAAAGAGATATCTAAAGTTTTGAAAGTTCTCTGTTGAAAGTTCTTTAGTTCTATCAAAAGAGAGTAAGGAGCGACAATGTCTTCCTATAGGACCCGTAGAAATATCTTCCTATAAACGTTAGACCCTATTTTAAATTGACAATATTGTTCAAACATCACTTGTGTATTATACAGACCACATCGGAGAGGTAAAGCTAGGTCAACTCACAATGTCATTATATCGTCGTTAGCCATTTTCATAGACTGATGTTGTTTCAAATTTATAACAAATTACCTCAGTTAACAACCCCTTCGGGGTTACCTTAACTGTTAATCAGTTTAATCCTTTTTTTTCTCCATCTTCATACAATCCAATCACTAATTAGAATCATTCACACTCCTATTATTCAAAACATTAATTAATATCGTTCATAGTGTCCAATTTGCGAATTTCTTATCCCTTTTTGCAAAAATGTCAATCAAAACAATTCCTAATTACGCAATTTGAGAATCTCTAGTTTTCGATTTAAAAAAAAAAAGTAAAGTGTAATACTCACTCTCGTTGAAAAACCAAACCAGACTATACCCACCAAACCAGATTATACCCACCAAACCAGACTATACCCACAAAACCAGACTATACCCACCAAACCAGACTATACCCACCAAACCAGACTATACCCACCAGAAACCTGTCTGGTTGACCTTGGTAAGTCAATAACCCCTGCAAGCAAATAGCATGGTCCTATGGCAGTACGCAAATAACATGGTCCTATGGCAGTACGCAAATAACATGGTCCTATGGCAGTACGCAAATAACATAGATTCCTAGGGCCGTACGCAAATAGCATGGTCCTATGGCCGTACGCAAATAGCATAGTCCTAGTGCCGTACGCAAATATCATGGAGATTCCTAGTGCCGTACGTAAATTCAATATGTACAATCTACTGTTATGTTGCAAAAACATCAAGAAGGGCTCATTCAATTGGATTTTGAAAGGGTTAGTGCCCTATTAATGGTCGATTTTAATAGGGTAATTAACCCTCCTCTCACGCCCACCATTTCTCCAAACCCATCCAATCAGAATTTCAAGATATGCATTTTGTTCAAAGTAGTCGAAAGTTCTGAAAATTAGGTCTTTTAGGATGATAACCCCCTCAGAGCCCTCAGTGCAAGGGTTGGATCTCAGTGCAAGGGTTGTAACTTATGCCCTGGGGGCACATAAGGTTTATATGGAAAGTTGTTGTAGAAATTTCAAAAAGGGCTCATTTGTTTGGAAATTGAAATCGCCCTTTTTAATTGTTGAAAGTGAGTGGAGAGTAATTGACCCCCCTCTCACGCCCGCTATTTCCCAAAAAAACATTCAATCAAAGTTTAGATATAGCAATTTTGTTCAACGTAGTTGCAAGTTCTGGAAATAATGTATTTAAAGATGACAAGCCCCCTGAGCCCACAGGGCAAAGATTGTAAGTTAAAAATTTCAAAATTGGCACATTCAATTGGACATTGAGAGGGCTAGTGTCCTTTTTAATAGTCGAAAGTGATTGGAGGGTAACTAACCACGCTCTCATGCGCACCATTCCCCAAAACACATCCAATCAAAACTTTCAGATATCCGTTTTATTCAACGTAGTAAAAAGTTCTGGAAATCAGGTCTTTCAGGAACACAACCCCATCCCTCAGGGCAAGGGTTGCAAGTTATAACCTGGGGGGCATATAAGGTTTTGATAGAAAGCGTTGTCGTAGAAACTTCAAAAGGGCGCATTTGATTCGAAATTGAAAGGGCTTTTTTTAAAGTTCAAAATGATGGGAGAGCAACAAGAGCCCCTCACACGCCCACCATTTTCCCAAACACATCCAATCAAAATTTTGAGATAGCAATTTTGTTTAACGTAGTTGTAAAATCTGAAAATTATGTCTTATAGGATGACAACCAACCTTCACAGCCCATAGGGTAAGGGTTTTAATTTATACCCTGGGAGCATATAAGGTGTTTATAGGAAGCGTTGTCGTAGAAACTCAAAAAGGACTCATTCGATAGGAAATCAAAAGGCCTAGTGCCCTTTTTAATAGTCGAAAGTGATTGGAAGGCTTGAAATTTTTATAGTGGAGATTGATGTGGGTATAATGTGTTTTTGTTGTTGTTCTTGTTGTGTAGACCAGGGCACTTCGTATCAAAGGACTTGACGTAGAAACTTTGAAAAGGGCTCATTCGATTGAAAATAGAAAGGGCTGATGCTTTGTTAATAGTCAAAAGTGTTTTAAGGGCAACTGATCCCCTCCCACGCTCACCCTCCCATTTGCCTTTATGTTTAAAAACTAAATGTTGCCTCAAGATTAAATCAAAATTCCCAGTAAGGCATCTAAGCAGTATCCCAAGAACGACTGAGGGTATTATGTTCCAACTTTCGGTACTACTTCTGCTCTTAAAATTTAACCAAGTCAAAATAGTGTAAGTGTATCCAAGTTATCAAAGAAAGTAAGCAGATGTTTTTTTGTGAATGGTATCAAGTTTTCCATTTCAGGTCAACTAGAGGAGGTATGAAACAAAATTAAACACTACTATATATATCCAGATTTTTAAAAGTGTGTGTGTTGTGAGAAATTGCTGAAAATTTTTCTCCTGCATACAAATAGCAGGTTAAAGTTGAAAGTCTTAAAAAACGAAAATATTTAAAGTATTATTTTCTTTTTCCCTGAAAAGACTATGTGAATATAAAACGGACAGAAATTAATTTAAAAAAACTTTTTCCACAAAATGAGTTTTTCAAAGAAAAGTAAAAGACTATTAAACAGAAATGAGCAAAAAAAAAAAATCAAATAATCTACCAAGCGTAAGACTACCGCAAATCAGCATCGATAAATAAACGAAACCCAAAACGAACAGAGATTACAATAAATAACCGACTCAAATTCAAAACGAGCAGAAATTAACATAAGTTGGGGTCAAAACCCCTATGCCTTCCCAGGCCAGAAAATAATTTGCACTTTACTTAAAAATACAAATTAATGTACATTGTCAGTTTAGTATACATATACTGATATTTAGTAATCAAAATGTTAATATTATTTGATTTATTAAAGTCATAAATGTAAAACCATTCATACTTTTTTCAGTAAAGTGCAAATTATGTTCTGGCCTTGGGAAGGCATAGGCAGTTGCATATTATTTCTTTTGTGTAATTTTCATCAAGGAGAACTTTAGAAGCAAGAAAAAAAGCAATTATTTACTCTTATAAGCAGTTTTTTTTTGTTTTTTACAAAAATTTTATTAGATAACTTACCATTTTTAACAACAGAAGTCTCAGGAATGGTGATAGCCTCAGCTTTGTTTGCAATTTGAGGGACATCCATAATATTATCTCTGAAGTAAGTTAATGTCAGCTATAAAACATATAATACTATTAACAACACTTGGAAATGGCACTCCAATTTTAAATTCTTTCTACAAAACGTGCAGATTGTTATGCATTCACTGTGATATATTTTCAAACTGGCATTTTTTCCACTTTTTCACAACTTTCTGATTTTTTTTAAATGTCTTTCTTTGGTGCCTTGAGTTTTGTTGGAGTAATTTATACATGATAAAATTGCAGAACACAGGCACAGAACACACCTTGAAAAAGCAACACTTTCTTAATCATATTCAAAGCCCAAAAATAAGACCAAGGAAGGTGCATGACAGTTTAGCTGAAAACATTGTCTTAAGTCAAGTGTTTTGAAAATTACTTTGATGACAGGCTTGTTGATGGTTTTAATGATTAAGAAAACTAAAAAAATCAATAAAGCTTACAAAATAATTTATTGCTTTCTTCACATCAAATCATAGAACCCAGATGATAAAAATTCTGTAGATGATCAAATATGTAGCATAAGAATGCCCCCGACTGTAGAAAATGCATTTATCCTTTTGGCTAATATGTTGTCACTTTATCTAGTACTGTCAAAATAGGCCTGATTCTAGTAATTATCCAAGGCCTTTGCTATTTTGGTCACACAAATTATGTAGGGAAACGTCCGTTATGATTCGAACCCTAGAGAAGTGGACGGAGGTCCGAAAATTTTAACTTTTCGTTCCTAAAAATAGAAAAGATGTCCATTCCTATCGAGGACCGTCTGGTAATGCACACACCCACCTATTCTGTGGTCTCCAGCTGCAAGAAAACGTTAACCTCAAAGAAGAAAAGATTTATGACCACGTGTCTGAAAACAAGCCTTAGCAGAGTGATGTTGGAGAAAAAAGGTAAGTTTTAAAAAAACCTCATATTTAAGTCATTTGTTGTCTTTTTGAAGTTTTTCTTTTCAGGACATGCCTGATTGGTTGGTGCCGAATGTGAGGGAGGGTGAATGGTCACATAACAGGCGCTAGAATTGCAGAGAATCTTGATTTTCTGGACAAGGTTCAAATGCTCCGCTAAGTTTCGAATTTTTTTTCGCTCTCAGATCCATAATTTTAGCAGTCTGTGGAAGGCTTGGATCAAAATTTCAATGAAAGAAAGTGATGAATTTAACATTTTCAGGCCAGTAGCAGTTACCAGTTCATTTCTAGAGAAGTGGACCCTGTTCGAAAAGTTTTGGACGGTTCGAAATGACAGAATTCGAACTTTTTATTGCCGTTTCGAACCGTTGCCGATAGGTTCGAAAAGGGTACGAACGATAAACGATAATAAATACCGAACGATTTTACTTGAAAGAACAGCATTCCGGATGGTTTCGAAATTTAGGAAGGGTTCAAATCTTGAGTTCCTTTTTATCTTGCTACATTGTTTTCTCTCCTTATCCTTGTACTGAAACTCATTTTACACAATTTTCTGATCCTCAGCAGAAAATAAGTGTTATTAAAAATGTAGCCCAGTGAAGAATAAAAAAGATGTATGTAAAAGAAAACTTGCGTTAAAGGTTAGTGAAAACGGATTTGGCTTTATTGACTTTGTTGCTTCTGATCTGTTTTTATTTCAGGCGAACTTGACTTGGGAGAGTTGCTGCCAGTTAGGCCGACACGGAAGATGAAAAGGAACCAAACTTTCCAGTCAAAGTTTATAACACCTACTAATGCTAAAGGATCAAAAGATGATAGCAACTGGGAAGAGGAAGTGAAACCTGAGAAAAAGGAAAAACAAAGCACAAAAATTGGGCATCTCGGAAATATGCACTTGCCTGAAAAAAGCCAGTTCCAGGGAAATACGTTCTTGCTCCCGTAGAAGATTCCGAGTCGGAATTCAAACTGGCAGCTGTCGATAGAGAAAAAAAACACGGATACGGAACGTGAAAATGTAAGCTTTGCAGAGAGATTACAGATGGAAGAGCTTCACAAATGAAGGAGAAGAGAATAAAAGACACCAGCAACTGGACAAGGAGACTACGAAACTTTCCCGGCACAGTGACAATTATGATGGAAAAAGCAAACCGCAGGGCTTCATCAGAAACTGGAAAACCGACCAAGCACTGGTATTATTCCTTTCTGAAACGACATCCCGCCATTTCAAAACGAAAACTTGAGAATCTTCACGTAGGGCGTTCTTCTATAATCCGCGAAAAGATCGAAAACTGGCGTCTCAACCATGAAAACTACTAGAAAGAAAAAGGAATTGAAGAGTTTCTGGATCCAGCTGTTGACCCCCAAAGAATATGGAAGAATATGGATAGAGACAAGTTTTCTGTTCCTTTCTCACGGAAAGACAAGTTTTCTGTTCCTTTCTCACGGAAAAAATGTTCGTGCAAAGCGGGGCAGCCGCCAAGTTACACAGAACACAGGCAGAAAAGAGAAAATGAACCTTACCATTCTGTCTATGGTCAATGGCGCTGGTGAATATGCAAAGCCTTTTATCGTTTACAACTAAAATTCAAGAAAAGTTCACAAAAATGTGACAGACGCTTTTCCAGAATCCAGGTATGTCTCTGCATCAGAGACTGGTTGGATACGGGGCCCAAACTTTTGTGAAAGTATGAAAAATGTTCTGGTTCCTTACCGAAATCGAAACAACATCCAGAGACCTGTACTCATGTTTCTTGACAGGTATGCCTCTCATATTACAATGGAACTGAGTGAACTATGTGAAGAAAAACAAATTGAATTAGTAATACTGTCGCCAAATGCTATGTTTATTCTGCAAACTCTCGATGTTGCCATTTTTAGGAGCCTGAAGGAACGATGGAAAGAATTTTTGAAAAAAAAAGACTTTGAAGTTAGAGTCAGAGACCGCCAACCAAGGTTTAAAGTAACTAAAATAAATTTTGCATCGGCGATAGCAGAATTCGTGCCAAACAATATGAACAAAGAGGCTATCAAAAGCGGATTCCGCGCTTGCAGTCTATACCCATGGAACATAGCCACGATCGATTTTGAGAAGATTGCAGTGTTTGTCGAGTCACCTGACAACAATATTTTCGTCATCAACATCGACGATATTCAGCAAAAAAATGGCAGTGCCTCGGATCAACTTGTCCAAGCTTAGGAGCGTACGATAGGAGACAACAAAGTTGAAGAGTTTCGGAATATCACCCGTATGCAGTTGAAACCAAATCTGGAAGATGAGAGCCTCTTCAAGATTTGGATTGAACTGACAGGGCAGAAGGCCTTAGTATCACAGGAAACCACAACTAGTCCAACTGGTTGTTCCTCCCCCCCCCCCTAGTCAAAAAGAAGATGGACCTACTTCATCCATCTTACCAGGTTGTGAGGCAGAAACCTGGTCTACCTTGCAAACTGAGACAAAAACCGAACCTACTTCATCCGTCTCTCAAACCTGTGCAAATGAAACAGTTACCAAACCCCCGAACTTACCAGCCAGTCAAGAAAAAGACCTTGATGCTAGTCTTCTCACCTTTGTTAATAACTTCCAAGGTCCTGTGTCAGAAATGCCAGTGGACGAGATCTTCCAATGTGACAGTGCTGAAGATGGCGATGGCAACGCTTCATCAAGCTCCACCAAAGCTCGATGGCACACTCCTTGAAAGTTGGCTCCTCAGCTCGCAGAATGCCTTGGACTGTTGCTAACTCATAAGAAGGCTCCTGTGAATACTGTTGAAAGGAGGCAAGTATTTCATCAACACATAACAAACGAAGACTTTCCAGACCAGATGAACGAAAAGCAGAAGCAGCCATCTAAGCGTCGCAGTATATCAGCTAGGAGTAAAGAATCCGATTCTTCATCAGTCTAGTTAAACTCATCGCTTAGCAACTTGAACTCACGACACCATCTCAGTGAGAAAGGCGGCCCCAGAGCCAGTCAAAGTTGAGCTGGAAAAGTACTATCCAGTTTGATTCAGCAGAAGGAAAGGTGAAAAGGGTTGGTTAATTGGTCGAATGATAGGGCTTCCCCGACAAAGGACAAGTCGAGCTTAAATTGATGAAGTAGTTGAACTTTAAAGAAAAAGCCCCCAAATGGCCTAAGATCGACGACATTGCTGTCGTCGCCAAAGAAATGGCGTTTTATGGAGCTATCAAACTAGTCGGATTTGATCCATTCCGCATCAAAAATACTGAAGGCATGGAACTGGCCTATGTTAGCTTTTGCCAAAAGTTTTGAACTGTGATTCAGTTGTGCCTATTTTGTATCTTTTTGTACTTTTATCTGAATAATTGAAGTAAATAACTGAAATAAAATTACTCACGACACCATCTCAGTGAGAAAGGCGGTCCCAGAGCCAGTCAAAGTTGAGCTGGAAAAGTACTATCCAGTTTGGTTCAGCAAAAAGAAAGGTGAAAAGGGTTGGTTAATTAGATCGACGACATTGCTGTCGTCGCCAAAGAAATGGCGTTTTATGGAGCTATCAAACTAGTCGGATTTGATCCATTCCGCCTCAAAAATACTGAGGGCATGGAACTGGCCTATGTTAGCTTTTGCCATAAGTTTTGAACTGTGATTCAGTTGTGCCTATTTTGTATCTGTTTGTACTTTTATCTGAATAATTGAAGTAAATAACCGAAATAAAATTACTTTCGAACCATTAGGCATATAAAACATGGGGGTTCGAGAAGTTTCAAACCCTCAACTAGGACATTTCTGCTTATTTTCAAACCGGTTCTAAATCACCAGACAAAAATTTGAACACCCCGGCCACTTCTTGACGGGTTCAAATTATTGCGGAAAATGGACCAATTGTCCATTTCTACAATTTTTGAGCAAGTTAATTAGCGTAAAAGCGTAAAAAAAATTATGATACTCGTGAATGGTTGTTTTACCCAGTGCAAAACCATTTTTGTCCTCAATGCATTAGATATTGACAAGAAAAATGTGAGAACTGCTTAGATATACATTTTTCACAAAAGGTTCAAATCATACCAGACGTTACCCTATTTTCCAAAGTCGACAATTAGCTGTACCTACTTGATTTAGTGACAATTGATCTAAAAGTAGATGCAAATAAAATTTAAATATTCGCCTGATAAAAACCCTCAAAAACAAATGATTAGCCTCTGACCCCCCCCCCCCGGGACTGTGATAAGGTTCTGTTAATAATTGACCCCCCCCCACCCCCAAACAACTTGACTTGTGTCTGGGGTTTAATAAGTGAACCCCCTAAAAAAAAATCGTCCAATCGACCAAAAATCGTCCACTATTGTTATATAATGGTTATTATTATTGCACTTGTAGCACACAAATGTAGGAGAAAAATGGCATATAACCATACATATTGGAACCAAAGTTGCAAGATGTATGTCATTTTATGCTGGACCTGCATTAGTTGAAACAAAATAATACCAATTTATAGAAGGGCTTAGGGCTAATTTTTCAATATTTTGGTTTATACCTACAACATGATGACCTACTCATAAAAACAGGAACCTACCACTCAATGCAATCGTATGTGGTTTTATCAGACAAATATAACTGAGTAAAACAATAATAATAACATAAAACATATCTTAAAATAAATAAATATTACATATGGGCACATTGACGGGAGGAAGATATGGGGTTATTGCATCCACCCCATCTTAGTTCTTTTAATAATAATTTTGCTTTATACTTTCATTGAAAGCAAAATCTTCCTGAAGAAAAACTTTTGTCAATTGACACACCCTGATTACACATTTTGGTGTCATGTTTTAAAATGGAGAAACTACAATATGCATTTACTGACATATTTATGAAATATTATCATAGTAAATTCATGCAGGTGCATTAGGTGACTGTGGTACATCAAATTAGGATTAGATTTTAAGTTACAGGGTAGATTCTTAGTTATAAAACATAATAAGGGAACAGGAGCAAAGGAGCTTTATCAATAATTATTTGAAAAAAAACTACGTTTTCTAAAGAGTTAAAGAGGCTGAGTTACAAGGTCGAACCTTAAAGCGTACAGGGATTAGGAGGCACAGTTGGGGGGCTGCCGCCCCCCAAACCCCCCGCTTTCGCAGCCTTTAAATAAAAAAAAAGTTTTTTAAACTGAAAGTAAGGAGCGACATTAAATCTTAAAACGAACAGAAATTATTCCGTATATGAAAGGGGCTGTGCCCTCCTCAACGCCTCGCTCCTTACGCTAAAGTTTGACTTTCTCAACACTCTTTTTTTTTAAACAATAAAAAGCTATATATATTTAGCTATTCTTAAGGAGACCTCTTAGTACCAGAAGAGAGCACCATTTGGTTCCTCACTGTGACCAGTTAAATCCTAGTTTAGCTACTTTTTGCTATATGGGAAAGGGGTTAGGTTAGGAAAATAAAATTTTCAGTTATAAATATAGGGCCAAAAACATACTCCAGGAAGGTATTGCCAAACTTATATGTTAACCCTATTCTGATTTATAAGTCTTAGAAATTTGCTTACTTGACAGGTCTATAGGCCTACCTATTGAAATTATGACAAAACAACATTTTACCTTAATTTTCAGTTATCAGTTTCTTTTCCTCTGGTTTTAGTTCTGAAAATGCAATTCTTGTTATTTGAGTAAAATTTTATTCTGCATAATGTTTTTTTTTCAAAATTTATAAAATGTATTTGTGCATCTTTAAAACCTCATAAATTGGGATTGGGCACAGTGGCATAATTTTTTCAAAATCCCTGAGAGACAGGGGGAAGGAAAAGTTGGGGCCAATCCTCCCAAATCAAGTGAAAATGACAGTAAAAACTGAAAAATAACCCATTCGGTACCATAAAGGTGCAATTTATTACTGTAAAAGTACTATAAAGGTACTTTATAGTACTATAAAGGTAAATCTGTAAAAAACTGATTTGTTTCTGTTGATGCTTGAATTATGCAAGTTTATCTTAGTTTTGACAAGATTTTGGAAGAAACTAAACTTCAGCTGGGGTCTGGGTGGGGGGTGGGGGTCAAACTGAGGTCTTGGAGGGGCAGTTTGTCCCCCATGTCCTATATAAAGTAACACCCCTAATTGAGTAAAGTTGTGAAGCTGAAAACAGTTTTGTTGTGCTTGTAAGTAGAGTTGTGTTAGTAACTAAGTAGTAAGTAAGTTGTGTAGTAAGGAAGTACTAAATGTAAGTAAGTAGAGCTTGTAAGAAAAACTGTAAGTACAGTTTTGTAAGTAGAAGATCTATTCTACAAGGTTTCAATTTTATAACCAAGATTTTTAAAGATCATCAAAGGTCAGGGTTCTCTAGAGGGAGAGAGAGTGGAGGTAGTTACTTCAAAATACCTTCATCGGACAAACTTTAATCTATACATACATCCCTGAAAGTTTCATTTCCTAACCTAATCCCTTTCCAAGATAGCAAAAAGTAGCTAAACCAGAATTTTACCCAATGACAATCCCCCCAATGATCCCACATACAGCCTTGATGATATATTTCATTATTATTGAACACTGTTATATGTGAAAGCCTCTTTGTTGAAATGTGTCTTGTGTAGTGCATGGACCTGATGCAATCTAATATGTTTTTGTTTTTTTGCAACAAAACATTTCTTAATGGCAAAAAGTGCCAGTTGCAAAAAATGGTGCATATGTATGACCATTCCACCTCATAAGGAGACATGATGAGAAAGCAATACAAGAAACAAAAAACAATAAGGTAAAACTGGCTTTGAATAAAGGCTAGTGAAAATTGTACATGCTAGTTTTAAACAATAACAAAAATGCGTGTTTTTTTTAAACCAACCATTCTTTAATAACTGTAATTTATTCCTATAGCCTAAGCTATATGTTCATGTGACCTATGCAGATTTCATTTATATCTATGCAAACCATTTGTTGGTTTAAATTAGTTACAATTGTTGATTACAAATAGAAAACTAATTTTTATGTTAATAATTGGTCACAGTTAAAATGTTGCAAGGTTTTCAAAAATGTTAAAAATTCACCTTGGGAAGGGCTAATTATATAAATATAGGCTATATTTATTTTTTTTTGCTTAGGAATTTTTCCAGCTCAGGTTTGTTGAATCTCTCATGTCCAATACGTAGGGACATAAATAGACATTCTCAGACCCTAACTTTGGCTACAGGTGCATTCCCAAACAATTTATTCACATATTGAAAATATTTAGCCTATTGTTCTGGTAAAAACAAAATTGAGGTAGCAATTCACCTTAGTAAGTGTGTTATGGTTTAGATGACTTTAGACCAACATACTCTCAAAATTCCCTGAAATTTTCATCTTAATAATATTAGTTTTAGCAGGAGTAATAGTTGTAGTAGTAGTATTAGAAGTAGTAGTAGTAGCATGAAAATATTACTTTTTGGCTAGTTCAACATCAGTCACACCAAGCACACTAAGCTTCAATTCAATACTCTAAGCCCTTCCTAAGGTAATTCCTACAACAAACTGATAATAGCAATTTGAAAAAAAAAAGAATTAGGCTAAAAAACCATCACACCTTGTTACCAAAAAGGGATTGAGAAGTATTGTATATATAAGAAAATGGCTAAGAATCTAAGATATGTATCAATATGGTTATTATTAAAATTATTTAAGATCAAACACTTGAAATTATTAGTTTCTTGACTTATCTATAAGGACCTCTTTTTGGAAATACCAAGTATCCTATTTGGATGTAGCCTATATACAATTTCAGTGTTTCAGTTTTATTCTCATATTAACAGAAAGCTGATTTTCTTCTGGTTCTAAAAATGTAACTTTTATTGCTTTATATTTATTTAATAAATCACAAATATTAGATATTATTTTTTTTCTTTTCAATTGCTTGTCAAAACAGAGACCACATTTCTTATTTAAGCTGACAAATTATTGGTGAAAATTTCACCAACAGGTTGGGCCTCTTGTTACTACCCTCACATTACGTCATTCTGTAGTAAAATAGGGGTGGTCAAAAACACATCTTTATTTTTCCAGAATGCCAAAGAAAAGTTCCTCTTTCCCAAAAAGAAGTCTCTTACCCTGCAAGTTAAACTATTTTCATGAGACAATAAATTTGAATCTAGTTGTAAAGACAAGCAGCCAGAATCAATTTCCACCAGTAGGCCTATTCTAGTTTTGCTTCCTGAAGTCAATTCTTGTCCCCAAAGAGGCCTCTAGTTTTTTTCAGGTGAGACAGAGAATGTCTCAAATATCCTGTTATTTGAAATGAATTTAAACAGTGGGTTAGCAAGAAACAACAAACCCTCTGGCTGGAGACAATAAATACAACAAATAAATACCTGGTTGTTTAAATCTAAAAATATAACACAGTACAACAAATCCATACTTGGTTATTCAAATCAAAACAAAACGCTTGAAAATATTAAAAGGTTAGAAATTACTATAAATATGTCCAATATACTTAATAAAATCATTTCTTGTATTATATTAGAATCTCCATTTCGAAATTCGTCTAAATCATAAACAGCGAGATAGCATTGCTTAAGTAAAGAACGATGTGGGCACAACGTACTATTTATTTTTCTTTTTTCTATTCTTTCTTCTCCATACCCGGCACTTCGTACCGAAGGAGTTGTAGCAGAAACTTCGAAAAGGGCTCATTCGATTGGAAATTGGAGTGGCTAGTGCCATTTTTAATATTCGAAAGTGATTGAAGGGCAACTAGCCCCCCCCCCTCGCCCATCATTCCCCCAAATACTTCCAATCAGAATTTTGAGATAGACATTTTGTTCATCGTAGTTGATTTCCAGATAGAAAATATCTTTTTGAGGAGGACACTCCCCCACAACCCTCGGAGCAAGGGTTTTCAGTTATGCCCTGAGGGCATATAAGAACGATGTGGGCACAATGTATCATTTATTATTCTGTTTTTCCTTTAGAGCAGGGCACTTCATATGGAAGGGGTCGTCGTAGAAACTTCAAAAGGGGCTCATTCGATTGGAAATGGAGAGTTCTAGTGGCTTTTTTTAACAGTCGAAAGTCATTGTAGGGCAACTACCCCCCACACCCATCATTCCCCCAAACACATCCAATCAAAATTTAGTTATAATGCATAAATACCAAAATCAATTATAATGATTTAGGTGGGATTTCAATCATTATTTTAAAATATTGGATTTAAAAATTCTTAGATTTTTTTCAAATTTGGTAAATTTCTAGGTGGCCCTATAAATTAGCTAGGATGAAAGTAAAAAATAATTTCATGCCTTTTTTAATGCTCTTTCATAATTCAATAATTGCTACTTTTACAAATTGCATCTTGAGCTCTTAAGGGGGCCCCAAAGGTATTTTATATGAATTATGAGAGAGCATAAAAAAGGCATCAAATGATTTTTTACTTTCATCCTAGCTAAATTATATAGCCCACTGCAAATTTACCATGAACTTTACCTCACAGTTGGTTATAACTTCTTTGTGTGATTACAAAAATGAAATGCCTTAGGGGCCCCTTTAAGGCCTCAAGATATAAATTGCAAAAGAAGCAATTATTGAATTATGAAAGAGCATAAAAAAGGCATCAACTGATGTTTTCAATTTCATCCTAGTTAAATTATAGGGTCGCCTAGCAATTACCTCAAATTCTAGATAAGGTTCTCCAACTTCTTTAAAACTTTGTAAATATGGAGTTAGCTATATCACAAATCTCAAATCACTTTTCTTGGGCCATTGGAGAACTGCAAAATTGTTTATAAAATTTTTATTTCTATAGCACAGAGTTTGTGCAAGTTTATCAAATGCCAATACCCTTCAGAGGAGAAAGGGATGGAGACAGATACTATAAAAGCTCTTTTCAGAATGTAGTTTAGACTCAAACATTCCTGAAAGTTTCATTCACCTAATTTAAGTACTTTCCAAGATAGCAAAGACCTCTTCATCTAGAATTTTACCATAATTTAAGACTCATCTTAAATTTTAACATAATTCAAGGAGCATGGAATAAGATACCAAGTACTCAGAGAGTGTCTAACCTAAGACAAATATTTTCAATCAATCTTTTCTAAAATAGACTCTTAATATAGACTCATAAAGATATGATGTATATATTAGATTACTAGATGGGAATCTATAATAAACCTTTTACACTATACTACCCTTTACACTATAATAACCCTTTTTTAGTATTAAGATCTGACTTCTAAGATCTTACATCTTTCTCCACAGATTATTGTTTTGAGTTCATCATTGTTCTAAGATCTTATAGCTGACTGATGTTAGCAAAAACTCCTTAAAATTGCCAGTCAATCTTATTGGGTCTAGTATTCCTGAATCACATTGATAAAATGAAGACAGAAAATGAATACAGGGGCTTTTGCATTGTTTGAAATTGTTCAGTTCTGATAGGGAAGAAACTCGGCCTTTGGGCCTGTTTCTAATTTTACAGGGAAATACTTCTTCAGTGAAAGCTTGATTGTGAGATTGCTTATTTTGTTTGTCATTTTTTTTTGTTGCTTTTTTTATAATTCCAATCATGTTAGCCTAGGTGGTTTTCATTTTGATAGGTTGTCTTAGTGCTCTGATAATCAAGGATAAATATTTTTTTTAGCATAGGCAAATTTCAGTAGTCTAGCAAAATTATTCTTCTAAACCAGTCAGGGAAGTATTTTCCACTAGAAAATTTCCCCCTATCTTTGAACTCCAAATATACAGCCATGTTAGTTTATTGCCTTATTCTTTATCTAGTTCCTGATAGTCATTTGATTTTTGGTTTTGTCTGTTGCTTATTTCTTATCAATTAATTAAAAAAACTTTTTCCACAAAATAAGTTTTCAAAAAAAGCAAAGAACTCCATTAAACCAAAAACAAACAAAAACAGAATCAAATAATCTAACAAGCATACAACTAGCCTACCACAAATCAAAATCAAGAAATAAATGAAACCCAAAACAGACAGAAATTAAAATAAAGAACAGTCAAACTCAAACAGAAATCAATATGAATAGGGTTCTTAAACCCTAAGCTTTCTATAAGCCAGAATATAATTTTTACTTTACTGAAAAAAATTTAAATGAACTTACAGAAAAAAATATGCATTGTTAGTTTAATGTACATATGCTAATACTTATTCCTTAAAATCTTAATTAATTTTTGATTTCTTAAAGTTAAAAAAATGAAAACACTTAAAAGAATTTTTTCAGTAAAGTACAAATTATATTCTGGCTTTTAGAAAGCATAGGGTTTTAGAACCCTACTCATATTTATTTCTGCTTGTTTTGAGTTTGACTCTGTTCTTTATTTTAGTTTCTGTTTGTTTTTGGTTTCATTTATTTATTGATACTGATTTGCGGTATTTGTATGCTTGGTAGATTTTTTTATTTTATTTTTGTTCAATTTTGGTTTAATGGAATTCTTTACTTTTTTTTTGAAAAACTTATTTTGTGGAAAAAGTTTTTTAATTAATTTCTGTTCATTTTATGTTGACATAGTCTTTTTCAGGGAAAAAGACTGAGCCTCTTCTAAAGTTAAACAACCATCCCATCCATAAGAACCTTAAATACCCTCTGGGCGTAACTTACAACCCCTGTCCTTAATCTCTGGTGTTTGTTTCAACCCCAAAAGCCTTGTTATATGATATTCAGACTATTTTGAATAGTCTTTTTTCAATGCATTTTGGGGCAATACAATGCTTGTGTGTGTGGGGGGGGGGGCGTAACTGCCCTCTAATCACTTTGACTCATAAAAAGAGTAATAGAGCGTCTGATTACCAATCCAATGAGCCCCCTCCAAAGTTTATATGACCATGCTTTCTATAAGAACCTTATATGCCCCCAGGACATAACTTACAACCCTTGCTCTGAAGGCTGGGGGGATTTTTTATACTCAAAGACATAATTTCCAGACTTTTCAAACACGTTGAATAAAATGGCTATATCAAAATTTTGATTGAATGTGTTTGGGAAGATGGTGGGCATAAGAGGGGGATTAGTTGCCCTCCAATCACTTTTGACCATTAAAAGGACACTAGCCCTTTCAATTTCTAATCAAATGAGCCCTTTTTGAAGTTTCTACAACAATACTTTCATAAAAACCTTATTTGCCCCCAGGGCACAACTTACAGCTCTTGCCTTGAGGGCTGGGGGGGGTGTCATCCCCAAAGACATAATTTCCAGAACTTTGTAACAAAGTTCTTTTTTAAGTCCTTTGTTACACCCCCCCCCCCAAAAAAAAAAAAAAATACATTATGCTAACATTATTCTTTACTTAGGCAGCACTATTGAACTTCCTATGATATTGACCAGCACTAATGAGGGTTATAGTTAAGAACTAGATGAGTCATACTGGGACAGTCATAGTTAACTAACACATGCTTATTTATGCATAGATTCTTGCTAATTTTTCACGGATATGTAAGGTTTGGTGTTGTCCCTAAGTATGTAAGTAGGAGGTTGTTACTCATACCTGATACTGTTACCAGGGGCGGCCCGATGGGGAGGGGGGCAGGGAGGGG
>JAQQPU010005907.1:0-18380 GCA_029168905.1 Artemia sp. Kazakhstan ARC1039 | reverse complement strand
CCAGAGGCTCATCGCCTTCTTGCTAATGTACTTATGGACTCAGAGAGAAACAAGTCGCCTCTCTATATGTGTACTATAGATATTTCAAAAGCATTCAACAGCATCAACCACATGCAAGCAATGAATACTCTACTGCTGAGTGGTGTAAGTGCAAGCATAGGGAAAACATTGAAATTCTGGTACAAAAATTCAATAGTTTCTGCCAAATGGAAAGATTGAACATCAGATCCCGCCAAAATCAAAAGAGGCATGAGGCAAGGGAGCGTTCTTAGTCCTCTCATTTTCAAACATGCAATTTCCAAGATTCTGGACCGCATCTCGCCCTCCCTTCTACTTCACGGTACTGGCCTGTCTTACCTTGCATACACTGACAACGTCCTTCTGCTCAGTAGATCAAAAGCTGACTTACAAGATAACCTCAGTCAACTCCACAGTGACTTTCCTTCTATCAGGCTCTCAATCAATATAGAGAAGTGCAAGTTTTTAACCTTCAACGCACCTAAAGGTGAATCTGTGACCCTCGGCAATCATGCAGTCCCTGCAGTGTCTGAGCTACGATATCTGGGTATCATGATTGCAGAAACGCTTGGTAAAACCAGACAATCCATCGTCAAGCAAACAACCACTGCCATTAAACGTGCTTACGGGTCTGTAGTGCCGAATCCCAGATGCTACTCCAGGAAATCTTTAGCCTCAATTTATTGTTCAGTTTGCCAGCCACATGTAATCTACCTTGCCAGTGCATCCCATGTGCTGACATCATCCCATGTATTTTCTATCTGGAAATCAACTATGCTGAACAAAATTCCTATCTTAAAATTTTGATTGGATGTGTTTGGGGAATGATGGGCATGGGGGGGGCTAGTTGCCCTCTAATCACTTTTAACCATTAAAAAGGGCACTAGCTACTCCAATTTCCAATCAAATGAGCCCTTTTCAAAGTTTCTACGGCAACTCCTTTAATACAAAGTGCCCAGGTATGGAGAAGAAACAAAAAGAAAAAAAAAATAAATAATACATTGTGCCCACATTGTTCTTTACTTAGGCAGCGCTATTCCCCTGCCTATGATAAACAAACAAACATATTGCATGCTTAGCTTTGTGACATTCTAAACTTACAATAATAAAAAATTAAATTCATATTTTCTATTGGTTTTGACTTGCTAATTTGAGAAAAATCACTTGTGATAGCAGCATACCCATTGATGACTTCAAAGATACTTTAAAGACAAGTGGAATTTCAAAAGAAATATACTCATTTGCTGGAAAAATATTAATACACTTTTCAGACCTTGGTTTGGCTCTTTTCTTAGGACAACTTTCAGCAAAGCAAAAGCAAAGGATTAATTTTCTTTAAGGCCCTCTCCAAAAAATACATTAAATTATATCAGATGTAATTTGAAACAAGACACTTCAATTATTTTTTTTTCCAAACCTGTGAAATGAAAACTAGGTTTTTGATCAGAATTTATACATACTATGAAACAACACTAAAAATAAAAAATTGATTTGTAAGAACTGTCTGGAGGGGAAGGGACAATGATGGTTTTTAAAAATTTTTTGGGATATATGGAACCAAATTTTATTTCCTAAAAAACACAAGAATTCCAGAAATTTCACCATATATTGTGGGACCCATTAGCTTTAGACCAGTTGTGGCTAAGTTTATCAAAGGGATAGTCACTGATCCCACAATGAAACATATGACAAAGAATAGTCTCCTTTTTAGTGGTCAGCATGGCTTCAGGAAAGGTATGTCCATCAAAACACATCTAACCCAGGCCTATGACTTTATAACACACTTGCTGGAACAGAATTTTCTTGTCTTTTGGTTTTCTAACACCGTTGGTAAGAATATATCATCCTTACCTGATGACAAAGCTGCCTATATATTAGATAGACAATGATATTGTCCAGTGGAACCACAGCTTTCTACCTTATACAACTCAGATTTATCACTGTAGATGATGAAAGAGATGACCACAGGAATATGTCCCCTGAGAAACCAAACTAGGCCCAATGCTGTTTAACATTTCCATAAACAACACATCTGAGGTGGTTAAGAACAGATTGAACTATATGCAGATGTGGTTAAGAACTATATGCAGATGATTCTAAACTTTTTGGATCAGCAACTTCCACAGACAATTGCTCCTCTCCATAAGAAGATCACATAAACCTCTGTGCAAGGTCAAAACAAACCCCTATCATAGCTATCATAAGGTTAACTAACCAGGTACTGATCAATTACAGCTTGGAAGGTATTGCTTGGAGTCATAGTGAGCAGTTAGTAGTATAAGTTCTGATTAAGAGCAAGATTTTGGCATGATAATTGACAAGCTCAAATTTTACAGTCACAACCAAGCTACAAAGGCAAACAAGGTCTTTGGTTTAATAAGGGCACAGGTAGCAGCTTTGAAATTTGGGATGGCAGTACCTATAACACATACTGCTTTGTATGAAGGAATACAAAAAGATAATTTTACATTCAAAATGTTTCTGGAGAATGCTCAAGTAATGCAAAAACCCTTCCCTTATTTAACATTAAACACTTGCAGATTTTTCAAAGAAGCATTACTCCAAATGTTTCACAAAATCAATTTATTCTTTACTACAGATTCCAAATATATCAAGTTTTATAAGTATTTCAGCTGAAATTTTAAAGTTGACCCTAGTGACCAACTTGACAGTTTCAACAAACAATTTTAAGACTAGAAGTTGGTTCTAAATAAAAAAAATGCCAGAAGACCAAATCTCAGAAATTCAACTTGGAGGGACATCACAACCATCTGAGCAAAGTCAGGATGACATAAAAAAGGCCAAAAAGGAGGCTGGCAACAAAAAGACAGTGGGAACCATTCAAGCTAGAAATATGAAATTTTCTGCACATGATCTTGGATGTAGTCTACAAAGCAAGTAAAAATTATCAAAAATTTCAATAAAAGAAAAAATTTGAAAATCCAATCTGGGGTGATATGCCAGAACCAAAGGCCAAGTCTAGCAGAGGGAGCCTAACAAAAAGACATCTTTTTCAGGCACATATTCCACTTCAGAGTTTTGAGGAAGTGATGAGTCACCACCCTAGTCATAAAGAAGCTCTATGCAGCCATTGTTCATCCTCATTTTGAGTTTGGTATGTTGATTGCAAGCCTGCACTCCAAGTGTGACACAATCACTTGACAAGGTCCAGCCTAGAGCAACCATGCTTCCTTTTGCCAAATAACATATCCCCTATGGCCTCCCTACCCTAACATTTTATAGAAAGAGGGGGAACATCATCCTAGCATTCAAGAAGATGAACAGCTTCACAAAGGGTTGTTTTCAAAGACTCAAAATGGAGTTTGTACTGGAAATGATTAGTATTTTTAAAAAAGAGGATAAAAAGATGTATTGAGTGGTGTATTTGCCATGATCCTAGCTAAGTAATATAAATGCACTAAAGTTACTAAATTAACTG
Organism: Artemia sp. Kazakhstan ARC1039; assembly: GCA_029168905.1. NCBI lineage: Eukaryota > Metazoa > Arthropoda > Branchiopoda > Anostraca > Artemiidae > Artemia > Artemia sp. Kazakhstan ARC1039. The sequence goes on along the minus strand of JAQQPU010005907.1, from coordinate 14,923 downwards.
AGTTATGTTTATGGCCTAGGCCTCTATCTGGCCCCATTAGAGGGTGGGACCTAGGGTGCAATTGCTATGGTAACAATCAGTATATTAGAAATCAACATGAAAAGGTGGCAAAGTCACATGTAGTTGTGTGTTTACCTTTTACCAAGCTAAGTATTGTAAAAACTCATAGGGTAAGACACCCAGTAGTCGGCCACCTGCCTATTCTTGGACAGAATGTAACTAACAGGGAACCTGTTAGTTACACAGTTAGATATATGAGTTTTCCCCATTATTTTATATTTAAATTTCACTTCAATTGCTAATGGAAAGGCAGTGTGATCTAAGAAATTATAACAAAGAAGATGAAAACAGTATTTTCTCTACATAACCTGTTAGTTAACTAACAGGGAAACCAGCTATGTATAAAAACTTTCTAAGCACATTAGCCTAGAGGTAGGTTCCCTGTTAGTTACATTTTGTCCGAGAATAGGCAGGTGGCCAACTACTGGGTGTCTTACCATATATCATATTACCAAATAGCCTAGGCCTCTAGGCCTTTTTCTGCATCAGCCAAATAGACTGTTTGAATTCAGTCATGGGGTATGGTTATCCTCAGCAATGCTTGCAACCATGACAAACCAAGATTATCATGAAAAGTGCTTTTGCAATAAATAATTGACTGGTTGACTCAGGTTTAACTATGAAACTGATGAAAAAAGAAAAGATCTATCATGTACTACTATACCCAAAATTAGGTCAATAATTTAGTCACTTCCTATCTGTTTTAATATTCCAGAGTAGGTTGGATCATATCTCAATTTATTCTGACCTCAAACTAGACAAATAGTTTGGTGAGGTAGCCAAGGCTAAAAAACTAATTTCAGTGGTAGCTTATGGTTTGAACTACAAATATCCCTATAAAATATAAATTTGGTAAAATTCTACTTTAGCTACTTTTGGCTATCTTGGGAAGGGGTTAGGTTAGGAAAATGAGACTTTCAGGAATGGGTCTACAGGCTAAAGTATGTCCCGGGAAGGTATTTTGAAGTACCTACCTCCACTCCTTCTCCCTCTAGAGGGTCATGAAATTTGCCTACATGACAGGTCTATACCCATTGAAATTTTGACAAAACAACATTTTACCTTAATTTTCAGTTATCAGTTTCTTTTTCTCTGGCTTTAGCTCTGAAAATGCAATTTCAGTTATTTGAGCAGAATTTTAAGACATATAAATAGTTTATTTCCAAAATTTAGGAAATGTATTTGCATATCTTTAAAACCTTATAAATTGGGATTGAGCAAAGTTGTGAAGCTGAAAACAATTTTGTTGTACTTCATTTAAGCAGAAGATCTATTTTGCAAGGTTTCACTTCTATAACTCACATATTTTTAAAGGTCATCAAAGGTCAGGACCCTCAGAGGGAGAGGGAGTGGAGGTGGATGCTTCAAAATATCTTCCCAGGACATACTTTAGCCTGTAGACCCATCCCTGAAAGTTTCATTTTCTTAACCTAACCCCTTTCCAAGATAGTCAAAAGTAGCTAAAGTAGAATTTTACCATAAATTTTTTCAAAATATGAAATGTCATACAAAATTTATGAGAATAGATATTCTTACAAATTAGCCTAATCTGAAATGTCTAGTCTATCAATTGCAATATTCTATGTACTGAAATTTATAAACTTTCTATTTGGCTAAGAATAATCATGTCCCGTCCATTTGTAATTCACCTCCCAACTAGAATTAAAAATAATTAATTATCTTACCCAACAAGGAACAGAAATAAGCAGTGGACGGGGCCCATTATTTTAATATCGGTGATGTGGAACAGATATCAGTGAAAAATATTAGGGTAAGGTTTACATTAACAGACTAATCAGCTAGATAAAAAAAAAACATACCACTAGCATCAAAATTTCATATTGAGTCCAAATATAACACGCATTTCAGTCGCAAATTATTTTCAAAATTACTTCTAAGTTTCTTCAATTTTCCTGTTTTTTTCACAGAAACATCATGGCGGCAATTCAATTTGAAAAATACTAAATTTTGCTGAAAGCTGCAATTTGAATTGAAATATACTAAATCTTGTTGAGCAGTGATTTGACATGAAAATTTACTACATCTTGTTGAGCGGTGATAAACGTTTGATGGTCCCAATGCCCCGACAGAAAGTGATTTATAAATAGCAGGATTTGATGAGGCTTAATCCTGGCCTGATGCAAGAAACTCCCTTTTCTATTGGATACTGAATAGCTGCAAAATCTTCTCTTTTTGGTCATTGGGATGACCATGGGCGTAGGGAAGGGGGGAGGGGCAGCTGCTCCCCCCCCCCCCTAGAAGTTCAAATTTACGATAGATATTAGCGAGAACTTTTCGTATGTTGGAATTTTTTGTTGGATGTTACCTGTTAGATGGTTAAAAAAGCTGGAAATAAACAGAAATTTCCAAATATCGTTTGCAATATCAACATTTACGTTTCGATCTTCAATATTGATTTTCGGTCCGATATATAGATAGGAGACTGGCCCACGATCGGCTGATTTTGACTTGTTTAATTCTCCGTGAATTGATTCAAGCGATAAGAAGTTGCTGAGCATGTCAAAGCAAAAGTAACTCATTAAATACCATCCTTGAAAAAGACAATTAGGAAAACTCCGCCATTTTTCCATCTGGATGCCTCTCTATCCAAGTGGTCAAGAGTGCCAAACCTGGGCCATCCCGGCACAGGTTCAGTCGTCTCTGCCTTACGTTTGGCCACCGGACAAAAGAAAAAGAAAAGTGACCAGGGGAACATTAAAGCTTGTTTTTCGGCTATAAAATTAAGGCAGAAGATGGCCAGCATAAAAAACTACAAAATGAATTTCATTAAGGTTTAAAAAGAAATAAAGAGTATTAATTTCAAATTATACATTGACTGATCAACATCAAAAGTAAGCCGCTCCGCTAATCTTGGCGTTCTACCTTTCAGTGGTGACAGTTTTATTTCAACTTCTGTCTTTAAGACACTATTCATCCCGTCAGTTAGCGCAAATACTCTTGCTTCAGTCTTTTTCCAAAAGAGGACCTTAAGTTCTTCAGTTGCTACTTATGATGATGATAACATTGTGAACAGAATTCCCTTTCTTGCTCTTCAGCTCAATCAGAATGTAATCACCAGCCTTGAATTTCTCAGTGTCAAATTAGAAGTTGCTGGTAGGGGGCTTGTTTTCAATGTCTATGCTGGGGTCTGAAGAGTTGTTGTATACAGGATCATCTACGTCAGAATCGTCACTCTAACTGTAACTCTTGTTTCCAGAGACACGCCTTTTGCTTTTTAGTCTTTTTACTTGTCTGACTTTCTTCCGTTCCAGGACTAGGGCTTTTTGGCAGATACAGCTTTTATCCTAGCAGTAATGCATTCTTTCATAGGGGTGTCAGTGAGCACTTCTGAGTTTTTCATATTTTTTTCCTGTTGATATTTTGGATTTGAGTTGATTGATGAAATGCTGCAAGTTAAGCAAAGAATGAGAGGCAGTCATCCAGCCAGAACTATTTTCTGAGCTGATCTTGATGGTTCCTTGTAAAGCTCCCCTGAATAAAATTTCTTGACACTGTTTTTGTGGGGAAATAAGTAGAGGAGGGACTGTGTTCCCAACACATTAACACCAGCACAAATCGTGGTCAATTGACCTCTTCCTGCTGATGTGACCTTCCCTACTTACTTCTGGCCTCGCTTTGCAATGATTTTACCAGGCTTGTGGATTTTTTCAGACCTGATTCGTCAAAACTTTCAATGTCTTGTGGTCTGAACATGTATTTATATAGGCCTCAATCCAGGTTGTTAAAGAAAGCTCCTACACTGTGACAGTTGAAAGCAGTTGTCCGTCATAGGCTTGTACTTATTGGCGTTCTTACTGATAGAGTTTTAAGTCAATCCATAAAACCTCGGTACCAATCTTTACCTGTAATTCCTCCACTGTCTCCACTGCCTTTGCAGTTTCGTTATCCGGTACTTTTATGCTCTTAATAATGGCATAAGTGTATGCAAATTACACGCTTCTAGGGGAATACAGTCGAAAGCATATAAGCTATCGTTTTCAAGTAACTTTTTAGTCTTTTTGCTTGTTCTTCTGTAAATATTGATCATGGGTTGTAACAGGGTGTAAGGAAATTCAGGTCCAGACTTTTTAAACGGATATTCAGCTTCCCAACTTTTTTTTTATGTAGTCTTGCAGCGTTCCTCTAGAGACATCCATGGTAGTTCCAGAGAATCCAACTGATTTCTTGAACAATAAGACAGGAAAAACTGCCATTTTATTTTCTTCTGGATCACAGCCACCTTTCTTTCTTTTCTCTTCTGTTTTACTTTTAATCATAATATCTTGAATGAAATTTAACAGAAAAAAAAGAACTTCAGTTCGCCTACTGTTCTGACAGGATTAAACAATGCCAGAAAACACTGTTTTGGGTATTAAGCTTGCCTTCAACCTTCAAATATGCTGTTCACACAGCTTTTAAAAGCATGGCCCACTTTTGGACACCTTGGTAAGGCATGCCGAATTTACCCTGGGTATTGTGGCCGAACATGGGAGTTCACTATCCCACAGGATGAAAAAATACTAACAGCAAACTTGTGAAGATAGCACGTCTCCGAAGCTGCCAAAAACAGGCAAATAATAGGAGAATACAATGTGAGTTTACAACGCGAGTTTTCTAGTATTCGTAATTAGGCGTAGGCTTTCAGACAAAATTGAACAAAATTCCAGAATTAATCACCATAAAACCTGATCCAATCTGAAATTTTTGGTAAAAGTAAAAACTAAGGTAAGACTTTTTAAAAAAATATACTGCAATCTGTCAGAGTGTTTATAATCCACCAGAAGCCCCATAGGTTTTTGTATTGAAACTGTTTGCTTTGGCTAGACGTGGGCCGGTCTCCCCTATACCAATTTTAATATTTAATTTTGCCCAACTGTAAACTATTGAATTGAATTCTTAGAAGAAGCTACAATCTAACCATAATATGATTTGTGTCAAATCGCTTTTGTGGTGTTTATGTTTTCTGGAAATTGGAAGTAGGATAGCGGGTCTTTTATGTTATACTGTTGCAGGAAAAGTAGAACATGGAAAATGTTAAAGGCCGAGTTTTAGTGAAATATAGAATGACTAGTTTCCAAAGACCTATTTTCAAAGGACCTCGGGAAGTATTAGTAAGATCGCTCCCCCCTCCGTCACAGAAGTGGCTGCCCCCCCCCCTACACAAGATACTGCCTAAGCCCATGGGGATGACATAGATCTTGCTGCATTTCCACATATTTTCAGATGCGTAATAGTTGCATGGTGTATTGCAGTTTTGGCACATTACTAGTGATGGTAAGACACCATGAGTCCTGAAAAAGTTGTTGCTTGCTTCATCATTATTTATAAATCTGTTTATTGCAGTATAGTATGACATTTCACATGACTGGCACATAGACATTTTCTAATAACTGGTGATATACAAATCAGAACTGTTGAAAATGATATTTTTCTATCTGAGTAATCTGAATTTTTTCTAGCTTTCAGCCTAAATATAATCAAAGTCCAAATTCTAAACTGTATCTTAGTTCTGAATAAAAAAAACAAAACAGGGAAGACCTATTTTGTACAGCTTCACCCAAAACTAGGTTAAGTTATGAAACTAGGTTACTTAATTAGGTCACTTTAAAGTGACCTTAGTTATTTAGTGGTATGTATTTGTATTAGACCCTGGCACCACGCCGGTGCATCGACTGAATGCCGCCAATAAAAGGCCCGGTTGACCGCCGCCAAAGTGTTGCAATGCCGCCGGTGCGAAAAAAAATTTGGTTCCCCAAATCCCGAAAAATCTATGAATCATGATGCTGCCACCGAAGTGTCGCAACGCTGCTGGTGCGCCACACGTGGCGTGTGTGGCACTGTGAGCATCCAGTTTCAAACAGTTCGTGGTAACAAACTGTAAGTAAGGAGCGACCTGGCTCAATAGTAATCAAAACTCTAAAAAACTGTAATTTGATACCAATGGAACATCAACAGAGTCGGATTTTTATCATAGTGACCTAGTGACCTAGTCACAACTTAACCTAGTTTTGGGTGAAGCTGTACAAAATAGGTCTCCCCTGTTTTGTTTGTTTTTGATTCAGAACTAAGCTACAAATTAGAATTTGGACTTTGGTTATATTTAGGCTGAAAGCTAGAAAAAAAATTCAGATTACTCTGATAGTAAAATATCATTTTTAACAGTTCTGATTTGTATATTGCCAGTTATTAGAAAAGGTCTATGTACCTATCGTGTGAAATGTCATACTATACTGCAATAAACAGATTTATAAATAACGATGAAGCAAGCAACAACTTTTTCAGGACTTATGGTGTCTTACCATCACTAGTAATGTGGCAAAGCTGCAATACACCATGCAACTATTACGCATCTGAAAATATGTGGAAATGCAGCAAGAGCTATGTCATCCCAAAGACCAAAATAAGAAGATTATGCAGCTATTCAGTATCCGATAGAAAAGAGAGTTTCTTGCATTCGGTCAGGATTAAGCCTCATTAAATCCTGATATTTATAAATCACTTTCTGTCGGATCATTGGGACCATCAAACTGTTATTGAGGAGCTCCAGATAAGTAAAAAACAAACATTTACTGGAGGTCTTCTTGCTCAGAAGTTCTGATGGCTTAAAAAGGAAACCAAGAACCTATAGGAGGGCAGGGTGTTGAAGTTGACATCGATGAATCTTTAATGGCAAGAGGAAAGTACAACAGGGGAAGGATTTCATGGCAAGTTTGGGTTTTTGGTGGAATAGAGAGAGAAGGCAAAAGAAAAGTTATTTTAGCCCTGACTGATGGCCAAGAAGGCCTCCAAAGAAACAAGGAAACTTTAATTCATATTATCAAAAATTATACTAAGCCTGGAAGCGTTATTTACAGTGATAAATGGGGAGCTTATAGTACATTGTCCAGCTTTGGATATACTCATTACCAAATCAATCATTCAGCCAATTTTGTTGATCCACAGGACTGTTCCATTCATACTCAAAATATAGAAAGTCGGTGGAGAAGCTTCAAAAAGTACTCTAAAAGACCAGGAATGCAAAAAGCATACATAGAGCAGTATGTGTCGCGCTTCTTATTTCTGCAAAATTTTGAGCAAAAAGACCGACTTCATAATTTTTTGATTGAAGCTGCAAAGCTCTATCCCCCTGGAATCGATAGGTCCCCTTGAGCAACAGACAGTGACACCCCTAGTGCATCAGAAAGTGATGACGAAGAGTTAGGTATGAGTGATTAGTTTGTTTACATTAAGTGCTATTTATCTGATATTTATAAAACTGTATATGTAGCTGCCATGAAGTGTTTGTTTGGATGAAAGAAGTTTTGCTGTTTTTAAAGAAGCTTACAAGCAATTTTGAAAATAATTTGCAACGGAAATTAATGTCACATTTGGATTCATGATGAAATTCTCAAGCTAGTTTTTAAGTTCCCCCCCCCCCCCAAAAAAAATTAATAATTCCAACTGTTTAGTATTTCTCAAATCAAATCACGGCTCAACAAGATTTAGTATTTTCCATATCAAATCACTGCTCAACAAGATTTCGTATATTAAAAGACGAACTGCTTTTAGATTAGTTACCGATATCGGTGCTCCATGAAGAGCTTTTTGAGTTTCCAACCCATCTTTTGTCTCCTAAATGGGAAGAGGATCCTGTGGTTACTTTTTGCTGCTTTTCAGGGCCATGTAAACTTGAACCTGAAACCTAGGAATTGGGCTCCACATGTTTTGACAATGAAGGTACATGTCAAGCATTTGGTTTTTGTATAATCAAATATATTGGGTAATATTTTATTGGGAAAAGCTAAAACAAACTAGACTTTGCTAGTTCTTCATCATCTTAGGATTTGAAACTGCTGAAGCCATAACGCGATGAAAAAAAATAACTTGAAACTCTGCAATGGATTAGACACATCAATTCCTTTAAATTCTGGAATTAGCGAATTTCTCTATATAAAAAATTAGCTAATTTTGTTCAAAGAAGTTGTTTCATTTCTAAAATAAAATATTAAACATTAAGAAAATGATTTATTACAGTCACTCCAATTGTTTTGTCTCCATTGATGTATATCCAGCAGAAAATATATTATTATTATTATGATTATGTAAAGTTTTCAAATAGCATTAGGCTATTAAATGTTTACAGTAAGACTGAGTTTGAATTCTAAATTTTAGGAAAACTCATCAAAGGAAATTAAGTATTGGAACGCAAAACAATTCAGTCTGTGCTAAATATTCTCCTAAAACATACCTCTACTTTAAAAGAAAGACAGAATTGTTCCGTAAATCAGTTCTGTATTTATGGTATTTGCAAATCTTTAAAGGGATTATTCTACCATATGTAGAAATTTCTAGAAACAACTCTAGAAAAATACAGTTTAAAAAAAGTCAAATAAACAAAAGTTTAAATGGTGAGATGTTCATTATAAATATTCAGTTACAAAAGAATGTCTAGCATTTCTAGGATTAAGGCAGTGAGGAAGAGAATTTTTTGTGGAAGAAGTGAAAACTTCTTCCTCACAAACAGTATTATACGAAAACAGTATTATTAGAAAAAAATGGTGCAAAAAATAAAACCACTTAAAGGAATGGCATACATATGAGCTTTGAGATTTTTCTTATCAGTATCTTCAGTAGAAAAAATGATTTTGAAAATGTTTTATACTATAAAATAATGGAACATGAATGTTTTCTACACACTTACAAGCCACTCCACTTCAACTCAGTAAGGGCAGTGGCGTAACAAGGTGGAAAAGACCACGCAGGGAGGCACTCTCCAGGTGTTGGCTCCAGGAGAAGAAAGTGGAAGGTCACTTCTGAAGTCTATTATATATGAAGGGTATTTTTCCATCGTTAGTCTTAGCTACTAAAGCTTAAGGCTTTTGTGTTAGTTAGCTAAATGCTTTGGAAGGATTTTAAACTTTCAAACACATATTCAAAGCCTAATATTGCATACTTAACAACGTCCCGCACTGTATCTAAGGCCTAAATTTAATCTGTTTGATAAAATGCTAATTTGTGAAATTTGGTTCTTATTTATCTAATTATCACACTTTAATTTGTTCAGTTTCCATATTCTATGTGATTTTTCACATATATTGTCTGTTTTTTTTTATGTCTTGGGTGGATATTAATTATTGAGAATATTTTATCATACTTTGATACTTTTCCATCTCTTTATTTTTTTTTATAGAAGCTGCATATGCTTCACCAAACGATGTCGAAACGATCAGAGAAACTTCTAATTCCTCTCTATCACGTGAGCATCAACAGTTACCTTTGAGTATTGCATCCAGAATATCCAATTTAACATCAGTGTTGGACTCCCAGGATCTGGATTGTAATGATGAAGATATATTTGAAAGTAATAGCGTTGTAGTATTAGTTTGAAACAGGAACTTCCCCAATTTTACACATCTCCCAACCTAACTAAATGTACTCATCTTTCATTATGCCACTCCACTGAAATAATGATCTACTACATGCCATATCGGTCCCTCCAATGCCAAATTTCAAGAGAGAAGAAGATAACAGTTGCAGCCAAGGTCACTGACAGATAATATACCTCCGAAACTGCGGTGTCACATGCTGTGAGTAACAAATCTGGAGCTCACAATATAAACTTACTTTCATCCCAGGTCATCATGGATGTTATACAATCAGTTCGAAGGTTTTATTATTTGTTCAACTCTGTTGTAAGTTGCATATTCACAAAAAAAAATCCATAAAGTTAAGCTGTGTTATTCCCATCATTTTCTAAAACAGTCAGGTTTAAGGTATGGAAAGGTGGTCAGGTATGAAAAGGCATTCTGCTTCTGACGGCAACCTTGCTTTTTACGCCACTGAGTAGTGGATGCTGTTGGGGTGTGGAAGGGCAATCAAAGAAAGGGGTACAATTTCAATCTTTTGTCTATTTGTAATCAGCAAACATGAAACTTTGAAAAATTAAATTTTAGCAGATGTATTTCCCCAAAGCAACTAAAAGGGATTTTGTAAAGCCAAGATAAAAAAGAAAGTAAAATAAAAAACGAACTGAAATTACCTAAATTTATTTTAAGTGTGTTATTTTTTAGACTTGAAAAGCCTTGAGATATTAATTTTGGTGCTATGTTTTAGTTGGTTTAATAAGAAAAAAGAACATATCGCACCAATAAAAAACGTATCCACCTAAGCGCAAGTGATACTCTGGTCTTTTCGAGGCTTTTGAGATGTGTTTTGGGTCTCATCTTTGCTTCTTTTGTTTTGTAGTTTGAAATATTATATGACTTTAATTGTGCTGGTCATTGGCTTAATACAGTTTTTTAACTCTCTTAAAGCTAAAGAACTGCATGCGCTCATTTGGTTTTATATTCTTGTTATTAATTTCAAAATAAAATTACTGTAATTTGCTATAAGGTACAGCATAGCTAATCAAGTAACAGTTGAGCTTGGTCGAGCCCATAATGAAGATTGTAACTAACCATAACTAAGTAAAATTATAAATTCTTACCCAGAATTTTCTGGAAAATCAAACACATTTCTGGAAAAAACAAACCTCGATTTTTTACACTTTTTTCATTAATCATGTATTCACTTTCACCCCAATCCGATGTTCTTTAACTTTGTTTAACGTTCTTTACCTTAAAAAAAAAACTTATTGAGAAATTGCAAAATTTGATTAATTACACGGAAAAGTCAAAATTATGAAGTTTAAATGCCTAGAATACGAAACAACACAATAGCAAAAACAGACCAAATTCAAAACTATCCTTTTCCATGAAAAATAGAAAGAGATTACTCGGGAAAATCTATTGCCACAATATAGTTTAAATAGTCTAATTGAAAGGCACTGCTATTTTTATTTCGATTATAAAATATTCAATAAGTGATGCAAAGCAGGAATTATAACTAAATAAACAAAAAGCATTTTTTTAAAAGTATACAAAAGCCATACATATAAAAAGCATATTACCTTCCCGTTTGAAAATTAGTGCTTCCCTTTAAAGTTCTTTCTGAGCAATAAGAAGAATAGAATAATTGCTGCAGCCTAGTAAAGAGCAAATCAGAGCGAACCATGGTGCATAGTAGGCTAAAGTATGAAAATGCTTTTTGAAAAATAACTGTCCAGGGGAAAGGATTTTGTGTTAATTTCAAAACGGACTTGAAAACGCTTGAAAATGGTTAGAATTTGAACAAATCCTGATTTTGATAGCTTGGCGTTGTTTAGATTCCTGTGCTCACCTAGTCATCACCCTTTTCCCCAAAATTAAGGTGTTGCAAGGGTGTGTTTTACCTCACTCTGGTATCTGAGTAGACCCATACTATTAAAACACAAAAACATTCAGAAAGAGACAAGTGGCAAAGGATCTTATTTAAATAGTTTTATTTAATTATTTACTTTTATACCTGCTTTTATGATATAAATGCGTGACATTTTAGTGCAAGGGTACCTTCGCCACTGTGAATTTGGGCTTTTTTTTAATAATTTTACAACATATCAGTAATGCTTTTCAAGAGCACCTCAGAAACTACAGAGTAACATTGACTAAATTGTTAACTCACAATATCCTTGTGAAAGTATAGAGCTTTGCAGCCTTTTTTTTTAAAAAGTCAAAGGTGAAAGCGCTGATAATTTGTAATTATGCCTTTCAAGTCCCCAAAGGCTAGTTCTCATTAAGTATAAATAGGATAGCTTTAGTTATTTCTATTTCCAAAAATTAATTAGGTATCATTTGGATATGCAAATTTGTGAATTAAGTCCTAAATCATGTAATTGGTTTTCTATTATTCAAATTATCTTTAATTGACTATTACACTATTATTACGGTTCCGTCGAATAATAACGCTTAAATGTGTTCAGGTCTAATTTTTAATATCATTTTTCACGCTTGTAGTCTGTTTGTTTTTATCTTTTAAGGATTTCATTATTTATTGGTAAATTATTGAGAATATTTAATCCTACTTTTACTGTCTCTTTGTTTATTTTTATTTTTGTTGTATAAGCTTATGATACTTCATCAATTGAAGCTGAAATGACCAGAGAATCTTCTATTTCTACTCTATCATCTGAGCATCAACAGCTACCCGTGGCTGCTGCATCCAGAACAACTAATTTAACATCTAAATCTAACTCCCAAAATCTGGACAACAATGACGAAGGTATATTTGAAACTAGTGGTGTTGTGAACTTAGTTTGGAATAGGAAATATTTTGTGAAACATAAGTTTTTGTAAATTTTTCAAGCATAACATCGAAAATATATAACAAATATAAACAACATATCATAATTCAAGCTCAAGCATTTTATTAACCTCCAAAATAGGAGAGTATGAATAAATATAAAATGAACTAACTGGCCATATAAGTATTAAATAACAAATTCATATAAATACAGGCCAACAGTTCTTCGTCTTGCTGTATCCTATTGTAAACCGTTCCGTTGTCTTCTGCAACTCATTTATACATTTTTTTCAGTTCATTAATTGCTATGTGGAAAGTTTTTGTTCATTTTTTCACTGATTTTCTTTAGCTTTTTGTCTTGACGTTTTTGTTCCCTTTGGCTAAGACTCACCCCCCCCCCCCAAATGAGTCACTATTTGTATCCATGATTGAGTGAACACCCCAGTAAAATCTATTTTATTTTCTATAATGTTTTCTTATCTTTTTTGAAAGTTTCTTTGCTTATCATTAGGATTGAAACATTGTGAACAAAGCTGTATGTAGTTTCGGTCTGTTCTCAAAGAAGTAAATCCTTAAAACTATGTTTGTCACCAGGATTCCTACTCAAGGGATAAGGGGGGAGATCTGCTCATTAGGATATTTTGAGGTCATTTTGAGTGATTGTATATCCTTGGGGAAACCAATGCAGAAGTAAAGAAATGAGAAATATTAGTTAGTTCAAGTGTTGTAATTGGCAAAATTGGTCACAGTAAGATTGTGTATTTTACCGTAATTTTACAGACCGCCCTAAAATTGGCACTTTTTTAGTTATTTTACAAACATATGTTACGGTGTCTTATAGCTGACTTAGTGCAAAATTACCTAAGGGCTGGGAGAAACGAGTTTGGAAATGATATTGTCATTATGATTCTGGCTGGATACACTGCAGGGTGAAATAAAGCAATATACTTGCACTCATTATTTTCGTTGTAAAGTGTTTATAATTGAGTGATAAATTTGTATTTGAGTAGACCTTTTCTAGCAGCAATTCACTTTATTTGCATATCCTTATTCTCTTTTAATGAACAGTTAATATAAAATGTCCACTAAAAAATTCAGAAAGTAATATCCAGATATTATAATGCCATCCAGAGGTCTAAATTGATCTATAATGCCATCCAGAGGTCTAAATTGATTGGAGGAAGTACTTTATCCAGACTAAAAAATATATAAATTTGTCTAAAGTTTCAATGCTTCATGCATCCTATAGCTTTTAAAATATTAATATATATTTAAATTATTCTGTTCTTATTATCTAGTTTACGTTTGTGTGTATTTGTTCATCGTTATTTAAGTAGCGTAATAAATTGAGATTAATTTGTCCACCCTAATTCTTCCCTTGGGGCGAGGCTCAGAACAAGTGCAAGTCTGGATACGAAATTTTTAACATAGTAGATACAAAGAGGTCCTTAGCAATGTTTTTTCAACTGGGTTGGAGGGTTCAAAAACAAAGGGGTACCTTCAGGCCAATTATTTAACAGCCGATTACTATTTAACGGCTATTTAACGATTTTTATAGACGTTCTTCTGTAGCTTGAATCTCCTATTAGATCTTGAAGTTAAATAAATCAATTTTAATTAATTTAAATTAAATCTTAATTAGTTAATTTATCTTGTTTCAATATTGTTGAAACTAATCTTGAAATTTAACACAATAATCTTCAAAAAATAAACGTCGCTGATTCGCGCGTGAAGTTGAGGCCGTGTGAACCCTAGATCGTGAGATATTATGCAAATGTGAATTAAGTGTTTGCCCAAAAGTTTATTTATTTAATTTCTTTTTCAGTTGAAACCATGATCTTCCTGCAAAAAATTGTAGTCGTTTTAACCCCAATGACAATAAAGAAAGCTTAAATACCAGTGGCAAAATGAACAGTTCAGCTGCCAATTTCGGTCTTAGAGTGTACGTAGGTGTAAAACTTTTACGTAAGAATCTGTGTTTAATGTCTTATCTCTAGTGTCTTAATTTTGTGTATGACTTCAATGCTCCTACACTGCTCAAAATAATGTTATCTTAAAGAAATACCTAAATAAGTGAGAATCTTTCTCGTAAAAAAAAAATAAATAAATAAAACGTTTCAGTCTACATAAAATGTTTGTAGGCTAAAAACGAAAGCTGAACATCAATTTAGTTTAAGCCTAAGTTCGTTCCGAAATTCGTTTTGTTCTAATGAAAAGGGGGGCACTTTTTCCTGTATATCCCAATTTTTAGAACTGCACAATTATTTTCTGGTTTCTACGAGTTTATTGGTACAACGGCCTTCCTAATTTATTGACCGTTGCGGTTAAATTAGTTTTTGAAGCAAAATTATGATACAAGTTTAATGTAAGTTCAACTAGGGGAGAGGGGTTGAAAAGGAAATTATTCGTTAAAACCTATCTAATTTTTTTAAATCCCGTATGACTTTCAAGTTTTAAAGCTGATAAAAAATTATATTATTATTCAAATTCTAATTCTTCTATGAAGTGAAACAACTTTCAAGTATCGTTCTTTCACATTTGTTTCATTCGAAAGTTGTAGGCAGTGTAGATCCCAAAAAGGTAACAGTTGTAGAATGTTCACCTTTCATTTGTAATTGCTATGATACTTAATTATTGAATCGTGTTCACCTTATTTAATAAAATAATTTTTTACTATAGGGATAATTCTTTCTACTATTTGCAGCTCTGATGGTGCGGATCAAGCAAA
>JAQQPU010005906.1:0-30678 GCA_029168905.1 Artemia sp. Kazakhstan ARC1039 | reverse complement strand
AACGGTAACTCTGGTTTCCACGATTCAGACGAAACTTGGAATGAAATGAGCAGGAGTTACCGCAGACACACTGACGGTTGACCAGCCCCTCAGAAAGAGGCTACAAGGAGCAGCAGCGTCTGCCGCTGCCAGCGCAGCTGAGTTACTGCTTGATCAGAGCGGAATGTTCACATAAAAAGCCGTGTGATAGAAACAGATTAGCTGCTTTTGTTGTCGTCGTTTTTTTTTTCGCGTTTCATCCTTCGCGTATAGCCTTTCTTGTTTATTTTTCAGAGCAAAACGCCGTTTTCCCTTTCCGTTTAAGCCCTTCGTTTTCGTCATTTTCCTACCTAAATTTTTACCATAATAATGAAACGACAGGTTCTCTAATTTCTTTAATTTGATTAATTAATTCACAATACAATACAAAAACATAAAACATAATAGCAGAACGAATAACGGATGATAAAACTCTGTTTTGCTTTGCGTCAGTCTTTTAGAGTTTTAAACAGCGGTGGGTGGTGGATGGCCAAAGTGAACGCAGATATTCCTTTGTTTTAATGAATGTAATGCAGCATATGTATTTGAAAGTTGTGTGCTAGTTTTTGCACTTTTTTACAGTTATATAAATATTACTGAGCTACGACTTTTCGTTTTCCCTTTATCATTCGTTAATAACTGTTTTGGGATGGTGATAAAAAAAAATTTATCCGCTTAACTCAGACTCAATGGTTAAAGGCCTGGTGTCTGGAATTCGTCGGGATTTTATTTCGCCATCCTGAACTTAGCGGGTTGTCGTGTGGAGCCTGATGGGGTGAGAAAAAGTAGGGCTTGATGAAAAAAAATGTCTTAATATAAACAGCTTTAAAGTCTGAATGAAATACGACTACACTTAGTTTCAAAATCAAATACATGTCGTTATTTTTCGAGCTTCTAGCTGTTTCCCATTGTCAAGTTTGTCAAAATCGATCGATGAAATCCCGTTTTTTTCCGGAATCGCATTTGGCCCCTCCAAAAACATAATACAAAATAAGAAACATCCTCACTGAAAATTCTACTGAATCCTGAGAGCCATTTACTGATTTTCTACCGAAAATCTCCAAGGTTTTACAGATTGTTGAAAAAGAAAAGTGGAAACACTGCTGCACGTAGGTCCATCCTTGAAGGGTCAGGGTCAGAATTTTTTTTCTAAGGGAAGGAGCCAAATCCGATATAGATACATTTTGTGTTGTCTTCGAAACACGATTAGCATACTAAAAACAGGGGCAAGCAATACCAGTGGTCAAGTATGGTTCAGAAACGTAGGTGCTTCGAAATTTCGAGTAAGATGTGCTAGATGTTTTCCAATGGAATTGTCTAAGGATGGTATTTAAGCACACATTTGAATAAGCAAACTGTAAGGTGTACAAAAAAAGCAGTTCGGTCCCATTTTCTAGTCCTATAATTGAAGAGAAATTATTCATATAACAAGGTCACGTTTTACGGGCGAGGGATGAACTGCAGTCAAAAATTACACTTTTGACAATTCAGCTGGGGCAGGGGAAAATCAGGGCATATGTGAATGAGGTGGGAAAAGGTTATAATAAAAGACTTAAAGGAAGTAGGAACTTCATGGAATGGAGTGAAGGCTGGAACAGAATGTTGCGGAAAAGGACCACGTATAACCGTGATGGCCTCAGGCGGCTTGTTGCTGAGATGAGTGGATAATATACAGTTTAAAAACAGTAATTTCAAGCATAACAATGAATAATGCAACGCTTTCCAGATCGTAATGTCAGTGGTAATGCTACCCAGCACCTAACTGGACGACTGAATGAGTGGAGACTGGACACAAAGATTTCTAGCCTCTCTACTGCATAAGATTGGAAGTCTAACTAGACATCTGGTGACAAGACCCGGTGAAGTTGAGAAAAACTCTGACAGATGGGTCACAGTTGGGGTGGAACATACGCGAAAATTCCTACCGGACTCTGTACAATCTCACTAAAGTTGCAACAGGACTCCTAGAAGCTAGTCCCTACCATATTTAATACAAATCCATTAGGACCGTATCCAAATGGGTCTTCCTTGGCTTTTAAGATGTTGCTGCAAAAGAATCAAATATTCAAAACTAAATGACTGGACGATTCCATACTAAAATTCACCTATAAGTTTTTATGAAATAACACTTATTCTAAAGCAAATTATCCATTTCATTTCTTACCGAATGATTTTCCGAATTCCTAGAGAACCAAAAAAATAACTTGTTCTTATCCTCTTTCCATGAAACACTCTAAAATTTCCAGCAGTCGCCTAACAAAGTTTTTTTTTTCAAACTGGAGAACATTCTCCGGAATCTTAACACGTGTCTATGCGCCTAAAGATCGATTATAAAAAAATCTGAACTATTGTGTCGAAGGCACCACAAAAATAGGTCGCACTGAAGCTATGATATCCATCTTGATTTTGTTTTTGATAATCAGTATTCATGAAAATTCCAAGCTTAGTGATTCTATCTCCAAAGATGGTCTTTAGCCTGCAATGACTTACCAGTTTTTTCGCTACTTTGCGGTATTATTTCGGCTTTGCTAGATACTGCCTCTTTTTTCCCATTTAGTCAGAATTAGTAGACAAGAGCAATCAGATGAATTATATTTTTAAGATATGTTTTTAGATTCAGTCAAATTCCATAGAAATACATTTTCTATTCAGTAATATATGGTCTACTCCACTGCCTAAGAAACAGATCCAAAGTTAGGGATGCAACGTAAATTCAAAAAAAAAACTGAAGCATATATGCTGGTAGTTAGAAAATTGCTTAAAATTTGAACAGAAATATGAAGTATCAGGACAAAATGTCATTCAGCAGCAGGGTGCTTTAAAGTGCATTTTTAAACTTCCAAAGAATTAGTTGCAATATCTGTGTTATCATAGGCAGCGCAATAGCACTGCCCAATTAAAGAACGATGTTGGCACAATGTATTATTTTTCCGGGCACTTCGTATAAAAGGAGTTGTCGTAGAAACTTAGAAAAGAGCTCATTCGATTGGAAATTGGAGTGGCTAGTGCCCTTTTTAATATTCGGAAGGGATTGGAGGGAAATTAGCCCCCCCCCCCACGCCCATAATTCCCCCAAACACATCCAATCAAAATTTTGAGATAGCCATTTTGTTCAGCGTAGTTAATTTCCACATAGAAAATATGTTTTTTAGGAGGAGACTATCCCACAACCCTCGGGGCAAGGGTTTTAAGTTATGTCCTGAGGGAATATAAGAACTATGTTGGCACAATGTATTATTTATTATTTTTTCCTTTAGAGCAGGGCACTTCGTATCAAAGAAGTTGTCGTAGAAACTTCGAAAAGGGCTAATTTAATTGGAAATTGGAGTGGCTTATGCCCTTTTTAATAGTCGAAAGTGATTTGAGGGAAACTAACCCCCCTCTCACGCCCACCTTTTCCCCAAACACATCCAATCAAAATTTTTAGGTAGCAATTTTGTTCAGCGTAGTTGATTTCCAGATAGAAATTATGTTCTTGAGGAGGACACTCCCCCAGAGCCCTCAGGACAAGGGTTGTAAGTTATGCCCTGGGGGCATATAAAGTTTTAATAGAAAGCGTTGTTGTAGAAACCTCAAAAAAGGCTCATTCAATTTGAAATTCAAAGGGCTAGTGCCATTTTTAATAGTCGAAAGTGATTGGAAGGCAACTAACCCCCCTCTCACGCCCACCATTTCCCCAAACACATTCAATCAAAGTTTAGAGATAGCCATTTTGTTCAACGTAGTTGGAAGTTCTGGAAATTATGTATTTAAGGATGACAAACCCCCCAGAGCGCCCAGGGCAAAGGTTGTAAGTTATGCCCTTGGCGCATATAAGGTTTTTATAGATAGAGTTGTCGTAAAAACTTCAAAAGGGACCCATTCAATTGGAAGTTGAGAGGGTTAGTGCCCTTTTTAATAGTTGAACGTGACTGGAGGGTATCTAACCCCTTCTCACGCCCACCATTCCCCCGAACACATCCAATCAAAATTTTTAGATAGCCATTTTGTTCAACGTTCCAGAAAGTTCTGGAAATTAGGTCTTTGAGGATGACCCCCCCCCCCAGCCCTCAGGGCAAGGGTTGCAAGTTATGCCCTGGGGGCATATAAGGTTTTTATTGAAAGCGTTGTCGTAGAAACTTCAAAAGGGTTCATTTGATTGGAAATTGAAAGGGGTAGTGCCTTTTTTAATAGTTGAACGTGATTGGAGAGCGACTGACGCCCCTCTCACGCCCACCATTTTCCCAGACACATCGGATCAAAATTTTGAGATGGGCATTTTGTTTAACGTAGTTGAAAGTTCTGAAAATTAGGTCTTAGAGGATGACAACCACCCTCACAGCCCTTAGGGTAAGGGTTGTAATTTAAGTCCTCGGGGCATATAAGGTGTCTATAGAAAGTGTTAGAAACTCAAAAAGGGCTCATTCGATTGGAAATCGAAAGGCCTAGTGCCCTTTTTAATAGTCGAAATTGATTGGAAGGCTTGACATTTTTATAGTAAAGATCGATGTGGGTATAGTGTATTATTTTTTGTTGTTGTTGTTTATTAGGCCAGGGCGCTTTGTTTTGAAGGAGTTGTTGTAGGAACTTCGAAAAGGGCTCATTCGATTGAAAATAGAAAAGGATGATGCCCTTTTTAATAGTCGAAAGTGATTGGAGGGAAACTAATCCCCCTCCCACGCCCACCCTCCCAGTTGCCTTTATGTTTAAAAACTAAATATTGCCATAAGATTAAATCAAAATGCAATGTGTTAATGCTAATTCCCAATAAGGCATCTCAGCAGTATCACAAGAACGACTGAGGGTATTATGTTCGAACTTTTGGGGCTACTTCTTCTCTTAAAATTTAACGAAATCAAAATAGTGTAAGTGTATCCAAGCTATCAAAGAAAGTAAACAGAATTTTTTGCGAATGGTATCAAATTTTCCATTTCAGGTCAACTAGAGGAGGTATGAGACTAAATTAAACACTACTATTTGTTCCCAGATTTTTAAAATGATGTATGTTGTTAAAAATTGCTGAAAACTTTTCTCCGGGATACAAATAGCAGGCCAAACTATAAATTCTTAAAAAAACGAAAAGATTTAAAGTGTTATTTTCTTTTTCCCTGAAAAGACTATGTCAATATAAAACGAACAGAAATTAATGAAAAAAAAAATTTCCTCAAAATTAAGTTTTTCAAAGGAAAGTAAAGAACTCCATTACACAAAAAATGAGCAAAAATAAAATCAAATGATCTACTAAGCGTGAAACTTCTACAAATCAGCATCGATAAATAAATGAAACCCAAAACGAACAGAAATTACAATAAATAACCTAGTCAAACTCAAAACGAGCAGAAATTAACATAAGTTGGGCTCAAAACCCCTATGCCTTCCCAAGGTCAGAACATAATTTGCACTTTACTGAAAAAAAATACAAATCAATGTGCATTGTCAGTTTAACATATGTACATATACTGATATTTAGTAATCAAAATGTTAATATTTTTGATTTATTAAAGTTATAAAAGTAAAAACATTTATATTTTTTTCAGTAAAGTGCAAATTATGTTCTGGCCTTGGGAAGAAAAATGAAGTTAAATAAACTTCTGCTGGCCTTATAAATGAATAATGAAGTTAAATAAAGTTTTTTTTTTTACACTGAAGACTGTTTAGCGGAGGTCCTTGTCGAAATTTGTGCTTATTTTCGCTTCTTTTCTGTCCACAAATTTAAGATAAGCAGATACCAATACCTGTTAAAATTCAAACTCGAAACGACAAGAAATTACTATTAAAGAATAAATGGAACCCAAAAAGAACAGAAATTAAATAAACAATCATAGCAAAAAAACACACAACAAGTACTAATATAAATGAATCAATTGCAAGAAACAACTATTAAAGAACAAATGAAGCCCAAAACGAACAGAAATTAATTAAAAAATCATAGCGAACAAACATACATTAGGACCTAATATAAATGAATAAATAAATCTTAAAACGAGTGAAACTTAAACTGAATATGCAAATCAAGCTTGAAATGAACAACAATCACCACAAACAAGAGTTTGGGTTTTGCCTCCTTCTCTCACTGCAAAAGTCTAAAACCTACTGCGTCATTGGCGCTTTACTCAAAACGAATTATATTGCAAATATTTTCTTTTGCACTTATTACAAGATTGAAAATAAACATGAAAATTAGAGTAGAATTAAATTTTGAAGTGATGAGCTTTCAGCAATTAATATCATTATATATCAAATATTCAGTTTAATTTTATTAGTTCTTTTCATACTGTTCAAGACAAATATAGTTTTACTACAAACAAGAGTTTGGATACTGCCGCCTTCCTTAGTTGTAAAAGTCTAAAGCCTACTCCATCATTGGCGCTTCACTGAAAACGAATTTTATTACAAATATTCTCTTTTCCAGTTATTACAGCATTGATAATGAAAATAAAAATTACAGCGAAATAAAATCTTGAATTGATTATCTTTCAACAATTGATATCATTATGCATCAAATATTCAGTGTGATTTTATTTGTACTTTTCAAGACTGTTCAAGACATATAGTTTTCAGTAAAGCGCCAATGGAGCAGTGGGTTTTAGACTTTTACAGTGAGAGGAGGCAAAACCCAAACTCTTGTTTGTAGTGATTTTTGTTCGTTTCAAGCTTGATTTGCATATTCAATTTAAGTTTCACTCGTTTTAAGATTTATTTATTCATTTATGTTAGTACCTAATGTATGTTTGTTTGTTATGATTGTTTATTTAATTTCTGTTCGTTTTACGTTTCATTTATTATTTAATAGTAATTTCTTGGAATTTATTCATTTATATTAGTACTTGTTGTATGTTTTTTGCTATAATTGTTTATTTAATTTCTGTTCGTTTTGGGTTTAATTTATTCTTTAATAGTAATTTCATGTCGTTTCTAGTTTAAATTTTAACAGGTATTTGTATCTGCTGATCTTAAGTTTAATATGGCCTTTACTTTTTTTGAAAAACTTTTTTCTCGGAAAGTTTTTTTAATTTAATTTTTGTTCGGTTTTGATTGCAAAAAGTTTCAAGTTTTTAGAAAATGCCTTATTTTATTTTTTTTTTCAACATCAAACTTCCATCAAAGTTTCAAAACTAGTATCAAAGTACCAAAGAATCAAAGTAAAGAAATCATCTAAGTTAACGAGGAATCAAGGTAAACAAAGTACCAAAGTAACAAAAAGCAAGTTCCGTAACTCAGAGGAATTTCCCAGGGGCCGGGGGGGGGGGGTCAAACCCGGAAAATATTTGTTTGACTTTTGAACTATTTTGAGCAAAATGGCTATGTCAAAATTTTGACCGGATGCCCTTTGGGAAAGTGGGGCGTGGGCTAATTGCCCCTTGATCCCTTTTGACTCTTAAAAAAAGAGCTAAAAGTTTCAATTTCTGATCAAATAAGCCCCCTCCAAAGTTAATACGACCACCCTTTTCACAAAAATATCAGGCAAATTTTCTCAGCATAGTAGTATTTTACTATTATGCCGTCTAACCATGTCTTCCAGATCCTCGGCAATTTTATCCGTGGTCTCCCCTTCACACCTCCTTAGTTCATATTTTAATGCTTTCTCCACTTTCTTCACATTCCTATTATTTTTATATGATCTATCACTCAGATAATTCTTAACAAGCCCCTTTCTCCTCTATATAACGCCCTTTCACTTATTTTCCTAGCTTCGTTCCTAACTTTCTTCCCTAAGACACCATCAGCAACTTTACAAATTATTTTCCTAAAATTATTCCGTCCGTCGACCATGCCCTAAAAGTGTCAATTTAAGAATCTAAACCTTTCTTAAGATATTGCTGATACGCCCTTTTGACAATCTGCTTGCAAATAGTGTGTCTTGATTAGTTCAACATACCCCTCAATATTCTCCAAAGTTTCATCTTAATACTCTTACCCTTTTCGGATACACCCCGAACGAAACATTTCCCCTTTTCCTAATGATATATGCTGCATGTAAACAACGGGAAAATTGCATGACTTACAACCCTTGCCCCGAGGCTATGAAAGGCAAGGGCGGATCCAGGATTTTTTTAGGGGAGGAGGGAGAATAGGTTGATTCGATAAACTTGCGTTAGGAGCAAGTTAGTTAACGCAAACTTGCGTTAATTAAGCAAATTATACTACTTTAGACTATGTTAGGGGGGCGCGCACCCCCTCACCCCCTGGATCCGCCACTGGTGGGAGGCATGACTTCCTTGGAGGCATAGCTATTAGAATTTTGACTAGTTCCAACAAAATGACAATTTCAAAATTACGATTGGTGTTGAGCAAAGGGGACACCCAAAAAGGGCAAGGAGGAGGACTGGCTGCCCTCCGATTTCTCTTCGGCATCTCCTCAGTATACCTTGAAAGTTTCAACTTAATACTTTTGACTCTTAAAAACGGCACTAGAACTTTCGATTCCTAATCGAATGAACCCCTCCAAAGTGTGTACACCCAGACCTTCCATAAAACACTCATATGTTAACAATAGACAACTTGCATAACCTAAAGCCCTTGCACCGGGAGCTGTAGGGGGTTTTGTCAACCCTAGAGGAATAGTTATTTGACCTTTGGACTATTTTGAACAAAATGGTTATCCCAAAATTTGATCAGATACATTTGGAGAAAAAAGAACGTGGGAGGGGGACTTGTTGCCCTCTGATCGCATTTAACTCTTAACAAAGCCACTAGAACTTCCAATTTCCAATCGAATTAGCACATTCCCGCCCCCCCCCCCCCAAAAAAGTTTATAAGACCACTCCTTCCATAAAAACTTCATGCGTCAACAATGGGCAACATGCATAACTTAAAGTCCTTGTCCCAGTGACTCTGGGAGTTTTTGTCTAGTCCGGAGACATAGTTTTTGACCTTTGGACTATTTTAAACAAAACTGCTATCTCACAATTTGAATCAGGTGTATTAGGGGAAAAGAGCGTGGGAAGGTCTGCTCTCCGATCACTTATGACTCCTAACTTCCGATTTCGAATCGAAAGAGCCCCCTTCGAAGTTTATACAACCACCCCTTCCATATGAAGTGCCTCTGGTAAAAAAAAATACTACATTGAAGGATAACAGGGCTGTATCCAGGGTTTTGTTGGGGGAGGAGGGTTATTTTTTCAGGGGGTCAAAAAAAACATTAAAAAAACATCAAAAGTTGGTTAGATGCATTTTTCTTAAGCTTCACAAGTCAAACAAAATTTCAGGGGGAGGGGTGCTCAAACCCCCTAATTCCCCAATTCTGGATATGGCCTTGAAGGATAGTCATTTTGTTCAGAAGCGTCATAGGTATAATAAGTGTTTCTCAAGAGTTGACATCTCTGCCATAGCCCTAGGTGCAATGGTCTGTATTGTTAGTCTGCATTCTAATTAACCTTTACAGTCGTTTCTAATTTATCCCTCTCTCCCCTCTAATTCCATTGCGGACTCTGTTTTTTTTTTTGTATGCATAATTGTGCTTGGGGTCAGTTAGTACACATTTTCATTTTACAGCACTGACTATTTTTCGTTTCCGATCTTTTGACATATAGTGTTAGTTCCTTGTTCCTTTAAGCGTTTCTTTTCCTATTTTGGCTTCTAAGTACTATTCGGCATTCACATTCGTGAAACCGCCTTTGAAAATAAATTTTATCTCTTCCTTTCTTAAGTTTCATCTACAACAAATTATTTTCCATGTGATTCACTCAATGCCTATGCAGTTCCACTATAGATCGACTCAAAATCTGCCGCATGGAGATGCGAGTGGAAAAAAAAAATCACGAATTTCAACAAAACGGTTCATGGCAACAGTATGAATGTCCCTTGAAGCAGAGAAATGTCTCCTTTTCAACAAGTTCTAATGCTTATTGTAAAATTGTTTTGCTGGTTATTGATGTCAAGCAAGCTCATATAAAATAAGAGTTAACTCCGTAAAGAAGAAAAGTTAGAGACGAATGAAAGGATACAGAAAAAATAAATTAATTATTATGAATCTAAGTGAAAAAAGGGACTTTCATCGAATTCTCACTTCCGCTTATTTTAAAGAAGAAGAGAATAAAACGACACTTGATACATACCAGTAAAATGTATAGGCCTACGTTTTTTTATGGAGGGGGAATAGTGTGCTCTTTCGCACTATAGCGGTGACATTAAAAAAAAAAAAAAAAAAACATATTTCGTAGTGCCACAATGTCCAAAAACGAATCATGTAGCCTACCACTAGTTCGGTACCCACTTCCATGTCAAAATTTATCCATTCGTCAAACCTTCAATTCAAAGCATTATTTGTCAACCTGGGAGTCACAATCGCCCCTGCCGGGTCTTATAGACAATGGAACAAAGTCATAAAGAAAAATTAAACCCTTTCGTAAGAAATAACCTTGTATTTACAAAAATATACAAATGTAGAAATAAAAGAGAAAAATTAATAAACATGCGTCAATAAAGAAGCAATGAGGTATTCTGTTTCTTCTTTCACGATATGATTGATTTCTACTTAGAACGAAAATCTATGAACAGAATTTTCGAAAAGTCTTATAATTGTTTCTGTAAACACTGTGGCATTTTTTTGAGAAAACGAAGATCTTCTTATTCATGCTGAAAGTTTCATTTCATCTTGGAAAACCATCAATGCAATCATAACAATGATAGGTAAAGATGCTAAAAGATATGAAATTAATTACTTTTCCCAAACGATAAGCTATTTTTCCTGGGTTACAAAAACGGAACCTTTTAAGCAACGCAAAAAAATCGTGTATTATTCGAGTGATTTAGTTTTTCGTGGCAAACACCCTAAGAAGAATTAAATCCCGTGTTTATGTCTATAGTATTATATTCCATTCTCGTAATTGAACTCGGGACTGAAGATCAGCATAATTTTAATTCATGGCAATCTTTTACTTACTCTGAACATAGGGTCCTACTGATTGGACACCCAGAAAAGCGGAAATGAGGAGCTTAAAAAAAGATTGCATAATTGCATTAATTCGTTTTACCTCAAATTTAGATGCATCCGCTCTTTGGACCTTATTAATGCTACTGGGACTCTGAAGGCTAAGTCAGAGGCCTATGGCATAAATAGATACATATAAAATAAAATGGAGTACGAGCAACTGAAATCAAAATCCATCCAAACGAGACCAAATACAAGTCAAAATGGCTTCACTAAAACTATCATGACTGAAAACTTTCAGGGGGGCTTTTTAGTTTCCCTGTCCATAACTGCCGAAAAAACAGCCCCTAAAAATGGAGTTTTAAATTATGAGATATTGTTAAAGAAAATTTGAAAGTCACCGAGAGGAGAGGAGGTGGGAATAAAAAAAAATCTAAAAAAAAATCTAAAAAAAAAAATAAATAAATAAAAAAAAAAAAAAAAATGGAGTTTTCAGTCAAGAGAGATGGTGGCTGCAATTGTGGCACCAACGGAACTAAAAATCCCAAGATCAGGCTTTGCAAAAACATCCAGACATATGTAGGAGCTTATTTCGGAGAGGATTGATTTCGGAAAATGCACACAACAGGGAAAACTAAGCAAAAAAACAGAGAAAAAATCCTAATATTTAACATTTGGATGAGGGGCGCAGGTTGGAAAGCCCATCTGGACCAGCAGAACTTACCGTTGAGCCAGGAGTTGATTTGGAACTATAAACTCTTAGCTTTATGATTTGTACAATATGCGCAATTCAATGAACGCAAAGATCTCATTAATCCTCACAACAGGGCTAGTGAAAACATTCAAACTATTTGCTCTTCGATAAACCTACTTGACGCAAGATCTAATGCTACTTCTACACTTCGTGGGTGATATTAGACACGTTAAACTTCAGGTAGATAAGGTAAAGTTGGAAGGCCCTATACTTTGAAGTGCTTTTCAGAAACCTTTCTGCTACTCCGTTATAAGTGCAAAGCCTAACTGATAAATTTAATAGGATTTATGACTGATTTATTATTTGAATCGATTTTTATTTCGATAACCTACGGTATATTGTTTGGAAACTTAAAATGTCTAAACTAGCAACAAAGGTAGAACAATAATTAACTTAATCTACTCACGTCATTTTTTCTGTAACTAGCCGAAGAGCCTGTCGGACAAACAGCACAAACAAGAAATAAAAACGTAGCTTACATGCTTTTTTGATGACCAAAGAGAAAAAAGTCCCCGTCCCTCAAACATGAAGTTCTAAATAACCAAAGCTATACCTAAATATCGTCGCCTTCTCGTGAAAAAATAAACAATAACACACCGAAGACAGTTTGCTCTTTACAAAGCAAACGCTAGTGCACTGGCTCTGACCTACTGTTTGCATGGAATCTTTATTGCATGCTCACATTTATGAATCCCTATTCCTAGAAGTACATTCTTACCTTCAGGCTTTAGCTACCCGCTGTACAAAGTCATGCGATTCATATGAATGGTTTGTTGGAAGTCACGGACCTTTACTATTTGAAGTTAGATTGTTTAGAAATGGTCATTCAATTTTATTTTTTATAGAAAGTTAGGTACTTGTCTGTTAAACAGAATATTCTCAACCAGTACGTATATTTTGCTGAATGTAACATCAAAGAAAACCGGTTTCTTACCTAAAAAGACAAATGACGCGTCACAGAATGCATTGGACTAGTATAATTTGGGCTATATATATACACATCAGGAAGGGTGTATAAACTAAAGTATTTCATTATGATTATCAAACTTCACTTTTCGAGGATGTTCTGTTTAACAGACAAGTACCGAAAGCTATATACATAACAACAGGTAGCCTATGTTCACAAAACTGTATTCCAAGCAGGGGGGGGGGACGTCAAAATCCCAGAGAATGTGTGTAAAACGGAATATATGGGAGCAATAGGAAGAAGCTGGATATTTCGTATGGACCTGGACTCCAAAAGCCCCTTTATACGTGCCTGCATACCACCATTTGAAAATATGAAATATACACAATCGATTGATCTATTTACTTACCATGTCTACTTTAAGGCTATGTATGCATAAATATTGCAAGAAAAACATCCCACCACACTTTCCAGAGGGACTTGACAGCGTTTTTCATTGTTTTGTTTTTGGTGTCTACTGCCTTTTTAAAATAGTATGCATGATGACTAATGCATAGTCTCGCTTTAGTAGCTTCTTTGCTTTCTAAATTTGGCCACTACGAGTTCTAATTCAGTTTGAAACCCAATCACAACCAATGTTAACCTAACTTGTTATTTTGATGTTGATCTACAAGCCTTTCAAGTTTTTTCCACCTTTCCCCCATTCTTTATCTAACTTTCTCTTCATCTCCATAATATTTCTTCCCTTCCCATTTCTCTCTCTCTCACTGCATTTTTCTATAATGTAAGATGTTTCACCAATCACTCTCACCCCACTCAATACGTGCCTGGCTATCCAAGTATGCTGGATGTTGTTCGAGGAGGGGGCACTCTCTCTCCCAGAAAAAAAGTACCAGAAAATAGGCAAAGCATATGGATAATATAAGAAATTGCGGGACAAATATCGAGATCTCTAATGGCCCCTATTTTTCTGGTGAGCAAACATAAAAATCCCGGGAAGTTGCCTTGCTGCCGTGAGGAAAGAATAAAATCGTAAAATAAACCTTAGGCTTCCATCCATCCATGACAGTTACATCTCCTTCCTTTTCTTTCTCACAAGGTACGGTTGCCCGTGGCCGGGAAGCAACTGGACAAAGTGCAGAATCGCTATAAATTGATTATGTACAAGACTCAGCCCTAATGCGTAAACAAATCAGAAAGTTTGGGCCCACAATTTTTATCTTGTATAATGTTTGTCCGAAAGTCTACTTTTAGTGGCTCTATAGGTGTCTGGGTCCCCTTGGAGATTAAAACCCTCTGTTGACGGCGACCCTGCGCTCAGTTCCTTGTAAAAAGATCTACTATTTTCAAAATTTTTTGGTTCTCATGTTAATTCAGTTCAATGAAGCCAGATGCTATGTTACAATCCAACAGCTCCCCAAGATTTGGAGTAAATCCACAAACGAGTTCACAATAGCTTCCATAAGAAAAAGTCAGCATAGCAGCAGTCAACAACGTCTGTTAGATGCAGTAAAAATACAACGGAAACATCCAGTCTCGCCGTTAACAGTTGCAAATTCTTTTGGTTTAAAAACCGGAAACTTGCTCTATATTATTTACTTGACAAGCAGTTCTTCATCCTTGTGATGTGGTTTTCTTTTTATTTAGCTCCAAGGGATTTACGAAATAAAAGGTGGCTTGTCATCCTTAATGACTTA
Source organism: Artemia sp. Kazakhstan ARC1039 (assembly GCA_029168905.1). NCBI lineage: Eukaryota > Metazoa > Arthropoda > Branchiopoda > Anostraca > Artemiidae > Artemia > Artemia sp. Kazakhstan ARC1039. The sequence continues at coordinate 16,450 of JAQQPU010005906.1, read as the reverse complement.
ATTTCCTGAACTTTCAACTACGTTGAACAAAATGTATATCTCAAAATTTTGATTGGATGTGTTTGGGGAAGTGGTGGGCGTGAGAGGGGGGTTAGTTGCCCTCCAGTCATTTGAATTTGAATTCCAGCTCTTTGAATTTCCATTCGAATAAACCCTTTTTGAAGTTTTAACGACAGCGCTTTCTATAAAAACCTTGTATGTCCCCAGGGCATAACTTACAACCCTTGCCCTGAGGGCTCTGGGGGGAGTGTCCTCCTCAAAGACATAATATCCCAGATCTTTCACCTATGTTGAACAAAATGGTGATCTCAAAATTTTAATTGGATGTTTGGGGAAATGGTAGGCGTGGAACGGGTCTTAGTTGCCTTCCAATCACTTTCGATTATTAAAAGGGGCACAAGCCTTTCCAATTTCCAATCGAATGAGTCCTTTCCGAAGTTTCTACGACAACTCTTTTGATACAAAGTGCCCTGGTCTAAAAGACACAAAAAAAGAAACATACATTGTGCCACCACCTTTCTTTACTTAGGCAGCGCTATTGCGCTGCCTATGATAACTTGCTACCAATCTTGACATTTAGAAAATTAACCGCTGTAGGTTAACCCAAATCATGACAAAAGGACTTCTCCAGATACAACATGGCTTCGTAAAACATGGTTCGACCAACCACCTTTAACTTTTCCTTGGTAAAAATAATTGTAATCCTCAAAATGGCCTAAAACCATTTTTTGTTCAGGGAATACAAATTCAACAACGCAAAAACTGTCGATGTATACAGACAATGCAAGAGAAATCGTAGAAATATCAATTTTTTATTGAGGGGGCAACAGATCCAAAAACTTTCACATTGTACAAGCGTCCGTCTACACCTACTATCTTGGGGAATCTAAAATTTAGGTATTTTAAAATGCTATGCGATATAAAACCTGGCATGCCTTAGCGTAAATTGTCCGTAATATGGGGTAAATAGTTATTTAGCGAAAAATGCCTTGAACCTTGTAGGGTTAAAATTTTAATCCACGTCCTCGTAATTTTTACCATGGGCCTTCTAATGTCGCAGCTGTAAGATAAATAAAACAATAAGGAGACATCAACTATTATCTAAATTGGACGTCCTAGTCCCCTGGGGGGTATTATTATGCATCCTGGATTCATCGTACTTCATTTTGTTTCAAAACAGTCCATGAGTAAATCGGAATGGAGACTGTAAATAACCTTACATTCTTAGTTATCATAAGCAGCGCAAAAGCACTACCTAAATAAAGAACGATGTTGGGACAATTTATTATTATTATTATTTTTTTTTTTTTTTTTTTTTTTTTTTGGTCTTAGACCAGGCCATTTCGTATATAAGGAGATGTCGTAGAAACTTGGAAAATGGCTCATTCGATTGGAAATTGGAATGGCTAGTGCCCTTTTTAATAGTCGAAAGTGATTGAAAGGCAACTAACACCCCTTCCAAACCCACCATTTCCCCAAACACATCAAATAAAAATTTTGAGATATCCATTTTCTTCAGCGTAGTGGTTTCCAGATAGAAATTATGTTTTTGACGAGGACACTCCCCCATAGCCCTCAGGGCAAGGGTTGTAAGTTACGCCCTGGGGGCATATAAGGTTTTATAGAAAGCTTTGTCGTAAAAACTTCAAAAAGGGCTCATTTGATTGGAAATTCAAAAAGCTAGTGCCCTTTTTACTAGTCGAAAGTGATTGGAGGGAAACTAACCCCCCTATCACGCCCACCTTCTCCCCAAACAAATCCAATCAAAATTTTGAGATAGCCATTTTGTTCAACGTAGTTGTAAGCTCTGGAAATTACGTCTTTAAGGGTGACAACCCCCCCCCCACAGTCCTCAGGCCAAGGGTTGTAAGTTATGCCCTGGGGGTATATAAGGTTTTTATACAAACCGTTGTCGTAGAAACCTCAAAAAGGGCTGATTTGATTGGAAATCGAAATGGCTAGTGCCCTTTTTTATTGTCGAAAGTGATGGGAAGGCAACTAACACCCCTTCCACGCCCACCATTTATCCAAACACAACCAATCAAAATTTTGAGATAGCTTTTTTGTTCAAAGTACTTGAAAGGTTCGGAAATTATATCTTTGAGGATGACACTCCCCCCACAACCCGCAGGGTAAGTGTTGTAAGTTATGCCCTGGGGGCATATAAGGTTTTTATTTAAAGTGTTGTCGTAGAAACTTGAAAAAGGGCTCATTCAATTGGAAATTCAAAGGGCTAGTGCCCTTTTTAACAGTCGAAAGTAATTGAAGGGCAACTAACCTCCCTCTCCAGCCGACATTTTCCCCAAACACATCCAATCAAAATTTTTATAACTATTTTGTTCAACGTAGCTAAAAGTTTTAGAAATTGGTCTTTGAGGACGATAACCTCCTCAGAGCCTCGGGGAAGGGCTTTAAGTTATGCCCTGGGGGCATGTAAGGTTTTTACAGATAGTGATGTTGTTGAAACTTCAAAAAGGGCTTGTTCGATAAAAATTAGAAGGGCTTGTGCCCTTTTTAATAGTCGAAAGTAATTGGACGATAAATAACACCCCTCTCACACCCACCATTTACCCAAACACATCCAATCAAAATTTTGAGATAGCCAGTTTGTTCGACGTAGTTAAAAAGACCGAAGATTATTTTTTTGAGGATGACAATCCCCCACAGCTCTCAGGGCAAGGATTGTACGTTATGCCCTGGGGGCATATAAGGTTTTTTTTTATGGAAAACATTGTCGTAGAAACTTTAGAACGGAATCATTCGATTGGAAACTTGAAACGGTTGGAACTCTTTTTAATAGTCGAAAATGATTGTAGGGCAAGTAACCCCCTCTCAAGCCCACCATTTCCCCAAACACCTCCAATCAAAATTTTAGATACCCATTTTGTTTAACGTAGTTGAAAGTTCTGGAAATTAGGTCTTTGAGGATGACAACCCCCTCACAGCCCTCAGGGCAAGGGTTGTAATTTATGCGCTGGGGGCATATAAGGTGTATATAGAAAGCGTTGTCGTAGAAATTCAAAAAGGGCTCATTCGATTGGAAATTGAAAGGCCTAGTGCCCTTTTTAATAGTCGAAAGTGATTGGAAGGCTTGACATTTCTATAGTAAAGATCGCTGTGGGTACAATGTATTTTTTTTTTCAGACCAGGGAACTTCGTACCGAAGGAGTTGTTGTAGGAACTTCGAAAAGGGCCCATTCGATTGAAAATAGAAAGGGCTAATGCCTTTTTTAATAGTCGATAAATAAATGAAACCCAAAACGAACAGAAATTGCAATAAATAACTGAGTCAACCTCAAAACGAGCAGAAATTAATATGAGTAGGGCTCAAAACCCCTATGCCTTCCCAAGGGCAGAACATAATTTGCATTTTACTAAAAAAAAATACAACTGAATGTGCATTGTCAGTTTAATATGCATATATTGATATTTAGTTATCAAAATGTTAATATTTTTTTATTTATTAAAGTTATAAAAGTAAAAATATCTATATTTTTTCAGTAAAGTGCAAATTATGTTCTGGCCTTGGGAATGCATAGGGGTTTTGAGCCCTACTCATGTTAATTTCTGCTCATTTTGAGTTTGAGTCGGTTATTTATTGTAATTTCTGTTCGTTTTGGGTTTCATTTATTTATCGATGCTGATTCGTTGTAGTTTCACACTTGGTAGATTATTTGATTTTATTTTTGCTCATTTTTGGTTTAACGGGGTTCTTTACTTTTCTTTCAAAAACTTATTTTGTGGAAAAAGTTTTTTTTAATTAATTGTATTGTCAAAATCGAATAAATTCTCCAAAGAGTAATACATGTTTATTGGGTACTTACGTATCATAGCGACCACGCCAAAGAAGTGAAGCTAAGTTAATCATAATGTAATATACCAATATATGATAAAAGTATTGTACTTTAGTAGCAAAATTATGGAAGCTTCAACAGAACATTATGGTAAACAGGCTGCCCAGAACGCATTACGTTAAGTACCTAGCCTAATAATCTCGATGTATTAAATATTCAATTAAGAATACCTGCATAGATACCGTCTTAAAATTTTCCTGAGTTCCTTGTTTCTATTTCAATTTGTCTTTTCCAGTCTTTTTTAAGATCACATTTTTAAGCTTTCATTTTGCTCGTAACTGTAATTTGATCCTGACAAACGTAGGACTGTAGGAGAGTTGATTATTAAAAAAACTTTCATAGAAAATAATTTCCTTAGCAATTAGTTCGCAGCACAGCAATATTTCCAAAAGGTTAATGAATTCTTGCATAACATTAGCCCCACTCACCAATTTACCCTTATTCAATCAATTGTGAGTCAGACCGACATCCAGACGGACTGAAAGGACTGCCGCCGGGGATCCGAATGAATGGTATCAACATGTTTTTGCCGTTAGATTTTTCATCTAAACATCGCAAACGGGCAGGCAAGGCCTGTCTGATTCTTTCAAGACGTATAAAAAAGCTTGCCACGTTGTCCTGCACGTGTCTTGAAAAAAAGGAAGACTTATTGAAAAAGAAGTCTGCTCATGGTGACGAGGTAGCTAATGGTAGCCAAAATGCCAATGTTTACTTTTTGTCAATATGGCATTCATAAAAGCGCATTAAGGGTCCAAGTGCCTGGGAAGTAAAATTTTTGATGCGCCTTTTAAGTTCTTTTTTAAGAGGGGAGGATACTTTTCTAGAATCCGGTAAGCACGAGAGAATTGTATTGCGAAGATCAGACAGGCATTACCCGGGAATTCATATGAGACGCTGTAGAAACAAAGGGTTTCTCAATCCGTGAACTATATCTAAACTTTAGTTTTTTGGGGTTTAGGGGGACTAAAAGGTACCTAGGTTGGGTTAGGTTAGGTTACGTATTTAATATATACTATGCTTTACTCCCACCCCTCCCCCTAATGGGCAAACATATAGGCCAGATTTATTTCTGAACTATTATATTTTTATCCTTTTTTGTTTTATTTCATTAGCATTAACGAAACTTCACTTCTCGCGTGCTTACAGGATTCTAGGCAAGTACCGAGGGGAGACAGGATACTTAGACAGCTCTTTGGTTGGGAGTTGGCACACAGGTTGAAATATATTTTGGGGAAGGATATCAAATTTGGTAAGGATTGCGTGACTCCATTTCAAATTTAGACATTTCAAGTAGTGCCAGGCCCAAAGCCTCCTCCTTGCTTCCTGCTTACGCGTCTGAGGGAGGAAAAAATCATTATTTCTACCTCTTCTAATCAGAAAACTGTCCAGGTCACACCTTCTGTTAGAACCGGAATGTGAAAAAAAACTACAGAACTAATGAACAATTAAGACGGACAATAATTATTTCGCATTAGTCAAGACGGAGAAAGAGAAACTACAGATCTAAAAGAAAAAGTGTAAGAGTAAGAACAGTGTTCAAATAACTGGTAAGGGTTGTAACTAAGGAACATAAGGAAATTCGTTTACAACAGGTATCTAAATTATGCACATGAAGAGCCTAACGTAGCCTAGAATAGTCGTTGGTTAGTTTAGATGTGACTTGTAAAGACTTGAGGATTAATGTAGTACGACAGCTAACGCAGCTTTATAAAATATCATATAGCACACTTCTACTGTTTCGTCATAATACATAAATATAATAAACAAGTCACAAATTGGCGAAGAAATTAATTTGGATGACAAATTGTTTGCAAAATTCAGTGCTGGGTCCAAGCCACCACTGTTTTCCAACTGCGCAGCGATTAAAGACATCGCATTTGATTCTACGTAACCATTATTTTTAATCGCCAAGGTTTTTTTTTATCGAAACAAAGAAAACATTAACCTTCTTTGTTACAATCTCTTCCTACGACATTCTGAGAACTGAGCAGGAAACATATATTGAATGTTGCTTGTAGGCTATTTGGATTACAAGTTAATATTGAATTCCACGTCAAAATTTTTCCTAGCAGCTCCAGGAAATCAGCGTGATTTGCTTTGAATTTTAGTTGTTTAACTATTATTGTTTTTCCCAGATTATTACCCTGCGTGTGAAAACGTAGGACATATGCAGTGCAGTTATTATAAACTAGCAGCAAAGCCTGTCAAAACACTGGCATAAAAGCGAAAAAAGTCTTTGTCTATACTCTTTTATGAAGATTGACAAAAAATTGCCGTACCCCCCACCCCAATCACAAAATACAATTTGGTATATATTTAGCCATAAATATATGGCTAAATATATAGATAAATAAATTTTTTACACACAGATGCTGAGCTCAATTGCACAGGAACCTTAATTGTGAGCCTTTTGGTAAAAACAAACTTTACAAGACTTCTTGAAAAATTTTAACGTTCAAAAACATGTCAAAATTCTTAAAGGATTTCGACGGAATGCTAAGCGTCTGAACTTAGCATAAGCTATGTAACTCATTGTTGTGTATTCGAAATTAAAATTGAAACTTAGTTGCGTTAGAAGAGGGGTTTCCAACTGGAAATGCACGCAAACCTGTTATTTAAAAGATCATGGTGGCAGCGTTCGCTACACCCTAGTAAAGAACGAAATTCAGCCCATTGTAACACCAGTTCAAGGGAGGGGTTCTGAAGGATCTTTACGAGGCGTGTAATATGCGCCAAGAACGTAGACTTCCAGCTTGACTGTCCGGAATTTGGAATTTTTTCTCCTAGAAAATCGTATAACATATGTAAGATTGAAAGAATTGACCCTCGACAAGGCATTAAATTTTTCAGGAAATCCTGTAAAGTTTGCTTTTACCAGGCCTGAATTTCATTGTAGGTGGGCAGATTTACAAAGACAAAAACTGGCACATTGAATGAAAAAGTATAGGAAATTATCAAGAAAGCCTTGAAATTTCAGGACGAGGGTGGGCCTGGAGATCCCCTCCCCGTCCCTAGCTACCTGCTCCTTCACACACAAAAATCATAGCTATATCGTCATATTTAACTTAACGATTCTATAATACAAGTCTTCTTAAAAGAAGGCGTTGAAATGAGCTACAAGCTTTAGAATATTGTTGAAAATTCTATAATTTTAGAATTTCTAATAAGTGTCTTTCTTTTTCTGACATACAACATAATAATATGGAGGAATTTAAAAAATGCTTAAGACCTCCTCCTAGTGTAAACGTGGCATTATCTTTTTATGAAGATCTAATAGATCGAAGGTAGCAATACAAAAGATTTTAGAGGCCAGAAGAGGCCTTAATCACTCGGCGAGAAGGTTTACTCTTAGCGATGGTCAATTCTTGAAATTCCATTATTATATTGTTTAACTTGGAAGTTTTGTGTCGAGAAAATAACAAAAGGAATCTTCGGCATTACTATTATTTCTACATTTTAAATGTGGATAACTATACTCGTGAAAAATGCAAATATAATTCCATTTCCGCATTTTTCAAGTGTAAGATTACGCCCGCAAAAAAAAAAAAAAAATGCGGAAACGTGTTCGTTTAGCCTCTCTGTCATCTAACCATTTTCTATGAAAACGACAAATTCTACGCAAATACAGTTTGAAGTTGCTCGGTTGCATTGCAAATGGTCGCAAATACTGTATTTAGAACAAAGATCAATTTAAAAAAAGGGGAGATCTAGCCATTCCGCAGTCATCACGAAGTGACACGGCTGGGTCAATAACCATACCTGGTAGCCTATGTCTAACTCAAAACCTGTTTTTTTGCTGAAAATTTGTTTTCATTTTGAACGACCTCACTTTAATTGACAATACATTAAAGTTTTTATTTCTCACAACACTATTAGAAGTTCTGGGTTTTTAGTAAAATACGACACAAGCATAAGCTAAGCTTTTAAACATCATAAGTTTGATCAGAAGTAAGAGCCCTCTTTAATTTTTTTTTTCTTTGCCAAAATTTTCCTTAAGGATCCTCAAATTCTTTTACAACAAAATCAGGCAAAAAAAGAATATAGCTAGTCTCCCATTTGCACCTTTTCTGAGGAAATTTGCTTATAGTAACAGCAGGAAATGAGCTCCTGTCAAAATGTTTGCTAGAAATGGAGCACTGCATTTTGTCTTAACTTGCAGAATTGTTGTAACTTCTGAAAAATACAAACATAAGCTGTCGTAACCAAGGCAGTATCCAGGGGGGAGGGTTCCCAGGTTTGACTCCCCCCGAAATTTTTTCCAACCCTAAAAAAAGTAGCAGAAATGCATTGAAACTAATTTTTAATACACTTTGTAAATATTCTTTGTAGAACGCCCTGAACGAAAGTACCCCCACCCCAAAAAATCCTGGATACACCCTTGGTCGTAACTTCCATATCAAAAGGTCAAAGATCCTTTCCCAAAGAAGTTTTGATACAAATTTTTGTCAATTCTTATTTCATTACTTGAGAAACATCAAACAGTTCGTGGTAACGAACTGTAAGTAAGGAGCAACCCGGCTCAATAGCAACCGAAACTCTAAAAAACGGAAATTTGATACCAATAAATACATCAAAAGAATCCGATTTTTATGCTGATTTCAAATATATAAGTTTTATCAAGTTTAGTCTTACCCATCAAAAGTTACGTCTGAGAAAATTTGCCTTATTTTCGAAAAAAGGGGGAAATACCCCCTAAAAGCCATAGAACTTTAATGAAAATGACTCCATCAGATACGTATCAGAGAACCCTACTATAGAAGTTTCAAGCTCCTATCTGCAAAAATGTGGCATTTTGTATTTTTTTGCCAGAAGAAAGATCAGGGTTGCGTATTTATTTGTTTTTTTTGTGCTTGTTTTTTTTCACCAGGGATTATCGTATTTATCCAGTGGTCATAGAATATCGCGGGAGGGCTTATTCGAACGGAAGTTAAAGGTTCTATTGCACTTTTTAAGTGACCAAAAAAAATGGAGGACATCTCCCACACTCATTTTTTACCCAAGTCCTCCAATCATAAATTGGAGAATGCCATTTTGTTCAACATGGTCTAATACAATAGCTATGTCTTTGAAGATGAGTTAATCCCCCACAGTCCCTGGAGGAAGGTCTGCAAGTTATGAACTTTGCCCAATGTTTACATATAGCATTGGTTATTGGGAAGTATACAGAAGTTTTTAGGAGGGATTGTTTCTGGTAGTTGGGGGGGGGGGGGGTCGGGGGTTACGTGGGAGGATCTTTCCATGGAGGAAATTTCCATGAGGGAAGGAACATTGCTATGAAGTGGCGCCGGATTTCCCAATATTATTTAAAAAGTGACCAGAAAATAAATTAAAAAAACAAACAATTTTTTCAACTGAAAGTAAGGAGCAACATCAAAACTTAAAATTAACAGAAATTATTACGTGTATGATGCGGTTCGCCCCCTAGTCATTACCTCGCTCTTTACGCTAAGTTTTTTTTGTACTTTCATCAGAGCTATTTGTTCTAATTAATGCCCTTTGTGATTAAGGGGTCATTCTTAAGGAATTGGAAGTTTAGCGTAAAGAGCGAGGTATTGACTAGGGGGCGAACCCCCTAATATTCGTAGTAAAAATATGCGATTATAGAAGTTCGTTACGTAAGTTAATTCGTAAGTTACGTCAGATCAAAATTTCGAGAAGGCCCAGGTGCGTCGTTTGGAGGTGGCAATGGGGGGGGGCTGTTGTCCCCCTCCCCCCAATAACGTGGAGATAAAATATTTTACATCCCATACCCTTTGACTATCCACATATGGACCCCTCTTGCCCCCCCCCCCCCAATAAAATTGCTGGAGATTCGCCCCCGAGAAAGCCATTTAGCCAAAAAAAAAAGGAAAATTTTATGCAAATTTCGTTTTAATTATTCACATACGGTGAGTGAAAATCAAAGCTACATTAATTCAAAAACATTCAGAAATTGAATAAAAAAAAAAGTTTTTTAAACTGAAAGTAAGAAGCGACAATAAAACTTAAAACGAACAGAAATTATTCCATGTATGAAAGGGTTTGTCGCCTCTTCAACGCCTCGCTCTTTACGCTAAAGTTTGACTTTATCTCACAACTTTTTTTTAAACAATAAAAAACTTTAGCGTAAAGAGCGAGGTGTTGAGGAGGGGACAGCCCCTTTCATATACGAAATAATTTCTGTTCGTTTCAAGTTTTAATGTCGCTCCTATTTTAGTTAAAAAAAATATTTATTTTTTTTTATTTAATTTCTAACACAGGAACTAAAAATAGATTTTGAACGTAAAGAATGTAGAAGGGTCAGCATCAGGCACGTATGCAAGTATAGGGAAAGGGCTCTGTTTCTTCATAAAATTACGTTCTTTACATTTTCTGCCCTAGAATTAGAGATCATTTTACGAACTTCATAGGGCTAAAGGACTTACATTTAACATTCTCAATAAGAAAATTAAATTTTGCATAGTACAACTTTCAAAAAGTCATCAGTTAGACCGTTTGAACATCAGAACATTAGTTTTACAAAAAAAAAAATACAAGGAACAAATGAAGACATTTCTAAGTTATATCATATCTCAGCAAATTACTTAATAAGTAATTTTAGAGCTTTAACATTAAATGTCCCTTCTCGAGAAAGAAGATTCTAGAGCTAACTATAGTAAATTGATTTTGGACAGTCGCGTGGTTTAAGCTGACCAAATTGGTCATTCTTTTTATCTTGAAGACAATGTTGACCTTTATGTCATCAGTATTTGAGTGTTTTTACTGTTGCGTCATGGTGTTGGCCTTCTAAATCGGAAAATATATCCGACGAGCATCACTTCCGCAAATTTGTTGATACAATCATCTAATGGGAATGCACAAAAATTTATGATCGGTAAGGAGACATTGTCTTAGTCATAACTTGGTTTGCATTCAGCGCTTCAACGTAATCAAATTCTAATTTTTGCCGACACTTGACGTAATTGTCTTGTGAATAATTCCATTTTTGAAAAATGGATAACAGCATTGGATTTAGTCAATAATGACGTCACAAGACACTAACATAACCCTTTAAGAGTGTCAATGAATGTGGTTCTCCAAAACCTTATAGGAAATGGGTCAAGCTGTGAAATCGTTGTCATACAGAAGATGGAGGTGGGACATTGATGGAAAGCAAATTTGTCAAAAAGGCTAAAAAAAGCGGGTGGTCTCTATGAAAATTACGGTGGACATATTACAAATCCAAGAGGAGAAATCTTCTGTTGAGATGAAGCAGAATGGGTTAAATAATTTGTGTCTCTAATTCATCAAAACTTTTTTTTTTGCAGTATAAGCACCTATGGAACTGATACTCAATGTATAGTGAATTAGCAAAGTAAATCAGAAGACTTTGTGCTGCCAAGTTATCATAATGCCGTGTCTGTAATGTTTCGAGAACAGCTTGGGATATAAGTTGAAAGTTGAGAGGGGGAAGCAAGTGGGTAATAAATTTAGATTTGAGGGAGGGGAAAGAGCCAAATCAAAAGACACTCTGTGCATCATCGAAATAGCAAATATGTCATTTTTGCAACGGCCTGAGCAATGAAGTTAGAACTTTCAGGGAATGTGGGGAAAGGTTGGGGGAAGGGTGGACCAAGAGGACTTGAAATTTTGTGCTGAGGAAGGGAGAAGGGTTTGACATTAAAATATTAAACACTCAGTCTACTTTAGTTAGTTAAGTTAGTTCTACTCCGACTTTGCCAATTTTTGTCAAGCCGTATGAGACGAAATAAAAAATTGTAATCCGAGTTTTTCAAAGAATCAGTTGTATAACGCAGACCAAAACCTATGTAAATGGGATTATAGATGGCAAGAAATAAGAACCCTTGATGGCTCCACTTCTTAATAATTCTTCAATTCCAGAGCCAGCTACAACTCCACTCACGGAGTGGCGGGAATCCTCTGTGGATCGAGCTCACTCCTTGAAGGGGAGGCCATCTCAAAGAGAACAGCTGGAGTCTGTTTGAAAGGTGGCCTGTTTAATACTTAGTCGTCATTGTTTGTGCCCCAGTCAGAGATTCACTCGAAAGCGAAGCTGAAGATTTCTATCAAACATTGACCCGGATCCCGAAAAAATTTCAAGGCTGGACCTTATCATCATTGCAATTTTACTGCCAGAATCCACCCAAAACATCGGCAGTCGAGTCGGCAATAGGCCACTTTGCTTTTCGAAGACAGATGTAACGGAGGGGCTAGACTCCAGCAGTTTGATATGTTCGATGACTCTGTCGTCACCTACACTCTTATGAAGCATAAGCCCAGCCAGCGAATCACCTGGCACTCTGGGATGCCAAATGGACACTTTTAGTGGCTTTTAGACACTTTTTCACTCTGAGGGACACCGGGACACTATCGGGTAAAAAAAGCAGCTTTTTGAAAAAAAGGACACTTTTGGGACATTTTTCTAAATCAAAACCAAATGTCTTTATTTTCTTCATTTTTTTTATAAATACTACTGCTTTTAATTTCTAATTTACTTTTAAGCCTTGGTAACGGCTTGGAGATTTTTCTTAGATGTTTTTGTGCCCTGCGCGAACACCATTTATCAACCGAATAGGAATAGGACCTAAAGTTTTAACCAATGTCGTATGCTAGAACTATCGAATACATCTTTTTCTTCTATCTTACGGTTGACGTTTGTCATCAACTCGGTCAACTTCAAGGACCCACCTACTGCTGGTGGCAAAGTCACCAAGGCCGCTGAGAAGGCTGAAAAGAAGAAGTGAATTGCCATTCTTGGTGGCACGTTCCGCGTAAATCCCTGTGGCGTGTAGCCGTGTGCATATGACTATTATTACACTGCTGTCATAGAAAGAAAGGAGTTTCGCAGAAAAGCTGTGTTGCGGCTCAATTTTATTTATAGCCGCTTGCAAATGTTTCTGTTTTATATTCTATACTTTCAGCTGTGATTTCTTGTCAAACGCTGGTCGCCAGTTTCTATCGAGTATAACTCAAGCGAATTTATTTCAATCGGCCTTGTCTTCTCACTTTTTTAGTTCTCGAAAACGTCATTTTTGCTCAGTGCTACTTCTAAATGTTCAGAAAATGGCAAGATAGAGGAGTTGTTAAACGATTTTAACCACTTGACCAACCAGTTGACTGAGTGGTTAACGAGATCGACGTCTTTTGTTTAACTTTAAAACCGTGTAGGTTAAAATAAACATTTCGTTGCTACAGCCGTTCGGACCTAGTCGCACCCAAAGATCCTTAATAGCTACCGAAGATCAACGACTCGCATCTTTTTTGCATAACTTATGAAAATGCCGAAGTGAAAATGAATCTCTATGATCGGTTCTATACTTTTCGACTAAGATAGGTAGCGGTATCGATAATCGATATAAAATTTCGCTCTGTTGACATTCTCATGACGATTTTTTTATGCCATCTCTTCAAATTGAACTAGCACTAAACTTAATTTATTGGTAGCGTTAATTTCAAAGCTAGAAATACCTGCAGAACTCATGCAGGTAACAGACCGTGAGGTAGCAGAAAAAACAAGGACGAATTTCACAGGTTTTTTGGCACTTTTTTCACAGGTTATGAAAATTCATAGTGGCAACCCTGTATATTGGCTTATTTTCTAGAGGGACACTAAAAGTGTCCATTTTTGGCTGATTTGGACACTTTTGTCCCTAGAAGTTTTGGCAACCCTGCCTGGCACTCAACGGATAGAAAGATAAGGAGCAAGATTGGCTACAGTCTAATATCTTGGTGCTAGAGACCGATGGCAATTAATAGCAGATCATACCTGGGAGTAGACACCAATTCTAAACATGAATCGGATCATCTTCTTGTGAATCTTGATTTGAATCTGACAGTCGCAGCTCTTGCAACATGCAAGCTAAAATTTCATGACCCCAAGAACCGGCAGTTTTACGCTTTCAAATTACCCTGCCGCTTTAAAGTCCTTTAAACCGAATCAGCCATTACAAACCGTTTCGGCGACACTGATTCAGAGTTGCCAACTGGACATATTTTATGTACAAAGGACATATCCCTGTGTGCCGGGAAATAATCACATAGTAGGGCAAAAAAGGGACATATATTAGACTTTTGGGACAAAAAGTGGCCACATTTTTAAATTTATGACATAAAACAAAATCACTTCGTGAAAAGAAATGTCACCCATCACCAAATGAGTGCTAAGACATAAATCTACTTATTTTTTTACGTTGTGTAATGTATTTTCGGGGTTGCTTGCTCTTTCCCCAAGCAAACTTTCTGAAAATGCCTTCAAAATTCTTTCATCTAAAAATGTGTTTACCTGTGGCCGGGGTTTACCCCCTGGCGATTACCCCCCCGGAAAATACCCCCCCCCCCCCGTGGAAAATAAGAATTTCCAAATTTGAGACTTTCGTTTGAGTTTTATTCTTTAATTTCCGTAGGGGGAGGGAATTTTGGTACTTGTGTATTATGCGCCACTCACTCAAGTTTACGCTGTGTAAAATTCGAGAACATGCCGGTTTTTTCGTTAGTTTCTTCGTTACTTTAGAAATAAATTTGGGCTATAGATTTGTACATTAGGGGGAGGGGAGGGGGAGGGGTAAAGCGTAGTGAGTCTGCATGAAAAATGTGTTTGGTAAAATTATGTTGCATATTAGATAGATAGATAAATAGATAGATAGATAAGTGTATTTTAAAGCCAAATATACGGTCATGGACATAGTAAAATAACATAAATGAAAGGCAAAAATAACATAAACTTTGATCAGCGATCATCATAAAACACTTAAATGAAACACTGCATTAACCTAATAATAGTACTTGATACTTGGAAAAACGGTCATTGAAAAAAAAACCACTTAACACTGGAAAAAACACTTAAATGAAACATTACATTTACTTTATACTTTTTTTTTATTTATTTTTTTAGTTAACAAAATTTCCAGATACCTCGCTGTTCTTCTGTAATTTTTTAGTGGCCATATACCTAGAAAGAATTATTTTCTGACTTCAAACTGTCCAAATACTTTACAACCCCCCCCCCCCCTTATGTGCAAATGTATAGCCTAAATTATACATTTCCCATATATTCTGTCACTTGTCTTTGTCTTGTCTCGCGATAAGCGAGACAAGACAAATTCAGCTTATCAAAGCTTATCAAAATTCAGCTTATCAAATAACCCTACTGTAAAGGTTTCAAGCTCCCATTTGAAAAAAAAAATGTGGAAGCTTATTTTTTAATACCACAAGAAAGAACACGGATGCGTATTTTTTTTTCCATGGATGATCGTATCGACACAGTGGTCCTAGAATGTCAGGAAATGGTTCATTCGAACGGGAAATAAAAGTCCTAATGTCGTTTTTAAGTGACCAAAAAGATTGGAAGGCAATTAGGCCATCCCATGTCCCTTTTTTTCTGAAAATCATCCGATCAAAATTTTGAGATAGCTATTCTGTTCAGCTTAGTTGAAAGGTCGAATAAATAAGCCTTTTTATACAACACGAACCCCCACGGCCCATGGTAAAAGGTTTTTAAATTATAAAATGTGCCTATTAGTGGATTGTATATATGGAATTCCGGGGGTTTATGTTCCTTGGCACCTTTCCAAGGCAGATTACCAGACTGGTTATTGCTATTGATATCAGTTGCACAAGGAATTTCACATGGTATACACTATAGTTTGACGTGCACATTGCAAAAAGCGAGCAAACCTATAAAGTGGTTGAACACGTTTTGAAACTATAGTCGAGATTGTATAACACAATCAGACTGGTTTTTTGCTATTGATATCAATTGCACAAGAATATGCAGTACAGTTTCACGTGCACATTGCAAAAAGCAAGCAAACCTATAAAGCTGTCAAACACGTTTTGAGAGTATAGTCGAGATTGTATAACACAACCAGACTGGTTATTGCTATATATTTCAAAGTTACATGGAATTTCACAAGAACATGCAGTAAAGTTTCACGTGCACATTGCAAAAAGCGAGATATTTATTATAAATTTGGAACAATATCAATCTATCGAAATGGTTAACGATAACAAACATGTTTTCAACCAGATGGGTTTTTGAAGCACATTCAGCATGGCGTGTTTTATTTTTTTTATTTTTTTTTGGCAATTGGCATTTTTTTCTGATAACATTTACCATTCATTGCGATCGTAGCTCTAAAAAAAGGGTTTAGCATTTGCGAATTGGATCGTATGAAGGTGGAGAAAAAGAAAAAGGGTTTAGCGTTTGCGAATTGGACTATACGAACGATATTAATTGAATAATAGGGAAAAAACAGAGCTAGATAGCATTTGCGAATTGGATCGTATGAAGGTGGAGAAAAAAGGGTATTGCATTTGCGAATTGGTGACTATCAGTTAAGGTAACCCCTCGGGGTTGTTAACTCATAGCTTATTTATTATAAATTTGAACAATATCAATCTATGGAAATGGTTAACGATGATAAAATGGTCTTATGAGTTGACCTAGCTTTACTTCTTCGATGTGTTCTGTATAATACACAAGTGGCGTTTCAACAGTGTTGTCAATTTAAAATAGAGTTTAACGTTATAGTATACTAAAAAGTTGATACTAAGAGAGATGTAGATGGCAAGAAAAGAATTTTAATAACGGATAGCTTTACTTCTTCGATGTGTTCTGT
>JAQQPU010005905.1:32513-44928 GCA_029168905.1 Artemia sp. Kazakhstan ARC1039 | reverse complement strand
CTTAAATTCTTCATCAACATAAAATCAAAAACATGAAAATTAAAAATGTAAATGCATATTTCAATGAAATAATAGCCTTCTTAACAACTTAATGTCGATAAACAGTTGAAATCGGTTTTCTTCAGTATTGTTTGTGAATGACTAAAGATGGTGACTGACAAAAACATTTTGAAACTAAAGAAAACCTTAAAATTTAGTAAATGTTCAAACAATATCAAAATGTAACCTCTTAGGTTAACTGAGGTATTGGACCTTTCATCTATGCCGAACAAAAAAAAATAACTAGTTGAAGTTGTGTTTAAATTCTTCATCAATATAAAATCAAAAACATGAAAATTAAAAATGTAAATGTGTATTTCAATGAAATAATAGTTAGAATCATTCACACTGCTATTATTCAAAACATTAATTAATATCGTTCAGTGTCCAATTTGCGAATTCCTTATCTATTTTACTCTTTGAAAGAGTTATTCAAACTTTGAAATGCTACAACACGACAGTCTATTTCATAGGCAAAATATTTGAATTCATTTTATTCAAATCAATTCCCTCCAAAATTGACCCCCCTCCCTCCCCTGCCCTCAGAAATGGGGAACGAAGGGAACGTTAGATCCTATTTTAAATTGACAATACTTTTCAAACTTCACTTGTGTATTATACAGACCACATCGGAGAGGTAAAGCTAGGTCAAGTCACAATGTCATTCTATCGTCGTTAGCCATTTTCATAGACTGATGTTGTTTCAAATGTATAACAAATTACCTGAGTTAACAACTCCTTCGGGGTTACCTTAACTGCTAATCAGTTTAATCCTTTTTTTTCTCCACCTTCACACAATCCAATCACTAATTACCTCTTTTTTGCAAATGCTAAACAAAAAAAAAACCTGTCTGGTTTTCAAAATGTTCGTATTTGGAACTCTGTCAGTTAACACTAAGAAGTGAATTGAGTAATCCTCTGGCAATAACAAAAGGCTTAGCATTGATTACATGTCGTTTTCGACCCATTGTCGGCGACAATTCAATCAGAGCAGAGTTGTGCAAATGGAATACCTTTTCGCAAATTGAGTTAGCTTAATGCAAATGAGATATCATTTTGATATCTCTAATAGTGTATGCGATACTGGGGCAAGATCTCAGATACCTTTAAGCTACAGGTTATTAACCGGATTCCATAGCTACAATATTCTCTTTGAAAAGGTGTAATGTCTTGTAGAAGTATTACCTATATGCATGGGGATAGACTCATGACGTACATTCATTGTGCAATTGACAACAAAAACAGAAAAAAAACCTGTTTGCTTTAATTTATATTATTACGATCCAACTCTCAAAAACATGCTTGACTGTATTATACACTGCCAATTAACTAGTTTGGTAATCAGCCATGGAAAGGTGCCATGGAACTTAAAGACCCAGAAACTTGGAGTTGACCCAGAAAATTGTCTGGTTGGCCCGGAAACTTGTCTGGTTGGCCCAGAAACTTGTCTGGTTGGCCAACAAAGCTGTCTGGTAGGTTTTGTATAATTCCATATTCAATTGCCATGGAACGTAGAATAACATGGAGATTGCTATACCCGTGAGCAAATAGCATGGTCCTATACCCGTGAGCAAATAACGTAGAAATTGCTTCATGTCTACGCAAATAACATGAAAATTGCTATATGTCCCAGCAAAATGGTACCTCTTACCCTACTAAAGCCATTTAGCAAAAAAAAGTAAAATTAACATGCAAATTTCGTTTTAATTATTCATGTAAGGTGATCCAAGATCAAAACCTGCATTAATTTAAAAACTTCAGAAATTAAATAAAAAAAGTTTTTTTAACTGAAAGTAAGGAGCGACATTAAAACTTAAAACGAACAGAAATTATTCTGTATATGAAAGGGGCTGTCCCCTCCTCAACGCCTCCTCGTTACGCTAAATTTTTTTGTTGTTTTGAAAAATAGAGTTTTGAGAAAGTCAAACTTTATCGTAAAGAGCGAGGCGTTGAGGAGGGGACAGCCCCTTTCATATACGAAATAATTTTTGTTTGTTTTAAGTTTTAATGTCGGTCCTTACTTTCAGTTAAAAAAACTTGTTTGTTTTTTTTAATTGATGTAAGGCATGGACTTGGTTTCCGCTCAACATAGTCTAACCCATCATCGTGCCCAAAAGAGTCTATATCCGGTAAAAGGTTGTCATAATACATCGAAGTAGGCAATTAAAAGTGAAAAAAAAGTGGATGAAGCGGAGATACGGCATACCAAATCAAAATGAAAAAAAATTAGACATTTTCTTAAATAATTCTTGTCTATAATCCGGAACGTCTGCCATTTCATTTTGACACTTCTACCTTCATTAGAGAATCAGTAACCTTTGGGTAATGAGCAAATATCAAAATATTAAATACCCAAAAAGTGAAGGTTTAAATGAGCGGTTCCAAGACATGGAAATTCAGTGAAGAAGGTAAGAGTTTTTTTTCGACTTTTTGAAATGAAGATAAAAAAAGGTATTATTCAAAGTCTAAGGAAGGGGGCGGGGTATTTCAGATTAAAAAAAAAATTAATGAAGATGCAAAAGGAAGGTAATTTTCAAAATCTAAGGGCAAATGATTGCAGCCACCCCACCCCCACTGCCCTCCTCGGTGTAGCTGATTAAATTGGAAGTATTTAAATAAAATGCTAATTTTTCGTGGTTTAATTTGTATAATTTTATTTTTAAACTTGCTAAAACAAACTTTCAGGTAAAAGTTCAATCACCTTATAGTTCATCGTTACTTTTGTTATTGTTATTATTCTTAATATCATTATTGTAAATTCATTTTCATTAGTATTTATATTTTCAACACATTTTTACCTATACTGTTGTAATTAATGAGGAAATGGACCAGTTATGCCTTGATATAATGTCTTGAGTAATATCTTGATATAATTTTTCAGCAAAGAATATATGAATTTGGCATCATTCATCTCTGTCTTTTTAGCTTTTATAATATGTACAAATATACTAGGAACCATCCTGAGGGAATAAAAAAGATACAAATAGGCCTTACTCGGGCGACTAAATGAAGATGAAGATGCCCGGAGGACCTCAGGACTACAGACAAAATGTATGTAATATACTTTTTGTCTGTGGTCAGGACACACCGGAATGCAGATTTATTCTCTGATCATCAGACGGCAAAATCAAGCTAAAGGGTGCAATAAGGACTTCCAATAATGTTAAATGATTATATGGTCTGAAGCTTCACTGCCGAAATATAATAACTCGTTGGAACTGAGAAAGTCTGATACAGTGAGTATTGATGGACAATTGGATTTAGTGTCACAGTGTGTTAAAGACAGATAGATATAGCGGTGTGTTTCAAAAGCCCAGGAAACAGATACAAAAACAATTAATGCAAAACAAGGAAATCACTAACAAATCATAAATCAAACAAAACAAAACTACTAATGCAAAAATTACCTAATCTAGAAAACAAATAACTAAATTGAATAAACTTTTCGTTCTTTCAAAGCTTTTATCTATATATATGCTACTGTGAATGTTCGAAATCTGGTTTATGTCGACATTCACCGGTAACAGGCACGTACGCAGGAATTTGTTTCGGGGGGGGGGGCAAATCCTTCAAACCCATTATTCTGTGAGAAAAATCAGAAAATTATGGGAAAATAAAAAAAATCGTGAGATTTCGGAGGGGGCCCGGGCTTGGAGGCCCCCCCCCTGCGTACGTCCCTGACCGGTAAATATCCAAAATTCCCTTTTCCCTGCTTGGATTCAATCAGCTTTGCGAATCAGCTTTTTCCGTCTTATGTAAGCTTGGATGGTAAAAATTAAGTTTAGTTTAGATTGGGTTAGGATAGGTTGTGTTAGATAAATTTAGGTTATAAATCTCAGAAATAAATTAAAAACCCAACCTAACCTAAATTGTCAACATCGAACCTTGCATGAAACTGAAAAAGTTGACTGGCAACGCTGACTAAATCCAAGGAGAAAAAAAGGTATTTCAGACATTTACCGGTGAATGTCGACATTCACCTATTTCAGGCATTCACGGTAACATATACACCAACTCGAATTGTTGTTGTTGATTTTCTACTTTGAAGAATGTCAGGAAGCAGCAAATCAATCCAGTGTAAACAAAGATGCTGAGGCCAGGGTAATTGGATATAGAAAGAGAAGGAATGAAAAGTGGATTAGCCGTATTGCCTGACAGTTTATGGTAAAGAGAACGGAATAGTGCGGTAAATGAACTTTTAAATACGGTGGTTGTCAAGATGGAGAGAAACTACCGAAGACTATGAATATGATTTTTGAAAAAGGGGAAATACCTGGTGATTTTAAGAAAATTGTGCTTATATTCTTCTGTAAGAAAGGTAATAAAAGTGAGTGTGGTAATTATAGTGGCATTAGCTTTGGCTTCTGTAAGAAGCAATTTGCTTAGTGTGATGATACTTTTTAGGATTGGAGATAATGTGGATTAAGTTCTAAGAGAAGAACAGTGTGATTTTAGGAAGGGGAGAGGATGAGTCGACCACATTTTACTTAAAACGAACAGAAATTATTCTGCATAGGAAGTGGGCTGGCCCCTACTCTATATCTTTACGCTAAAGCCTGAGAAGTGCCTGAGTCATCGAGCCCCTTTAATCCCCAGTTTTGTACATCATGAGCAAGCGTTTGACTCGGACGATAAAAGAACTTCAGTAACGGTCCTATCCTTGCATGGTATACCAGATAACTGTATTAAAGTGATGAATGCTAAGTACGTGAGAACATTGTAACGGCTAGGAAATGAATAACGGTTAGGTAGGAAAGGAGGGTAGTAGCTGGTTTCATATTCAACCAGGAATTAAGAAGGGCTGTGTTATATCCCTATTTATATGGATTATTTTGATGATCCAAGTAAAATAAATCAAAATGTCAAAGAGGTAGTAAAAAATGTCAAAAACGATTAAAAACTCGCAGGATTAAAAGGGAATAAACCAAATAAGAACACAAGGACAAACGAAAATAAAACACACTATAAAAAAACGAAACAAAATTTAGTCTAAAAAAAGACTATTTAATGGAAGCTCAAAATTTGCAAATAAACATTAAACAATTGTAAGGTTAAAAGAGAGTAGTGAGTAGGGGAATCACTTGTTTAACATATCTACTTAGATATGTTACGGGACGAAAGTTCTTCTATATCTCTCATTGTAAAATTTTATTGGCTTAAGAAGGATTTCAATAGAAGGAGTTTCTCCTTCTAAAGAAGGAGGAGTTTCTTCCTCCTTAAACTCCTTGAGAAGAAGGAGTTTAAGGAGGGGAAATCTGGCACTTGCATGTTTTAAAATGCTTTTAATATGGTAATCCAATTTTAAGTCACTTGAGAAGGTGACACCCAGTCATTTTATAGTACTGACTGACATTTCAGGGGAATTGGGCAGGCGAAAGAAGGGGATGTCTTAAGAAAACTAATTGTTAAAATTGGGGTTTACATTGGGACTACCATATTATTAATAATTGATTCACCTGATCTAGGATATCCATTGGGATGCTTTTAAAATTTTTGAAACATAACTCTAAGACAGTAAGATCGCCGACAAATTTCCATCTATCCATTAAATTGATATCAAGAATGTTTACCATTGCAAGAAATAAAACTAGACCTAAGAGGGTATTCCGGGGTATGACATCGCAAATTTGTAGGGCGTCAGAATATACATTTATATATTTGACAAATTGTGTTCTACCAGAGAGGAAAGACGTAATTATTCTAACTAAATGGGGATCAACTTGAAATTCATCGAACAGTTTTCCTACCAATATTTTGTGGTAAATTGAATTAAAAAGCTATTTGCAAGTCCACTGCTACAATAGTGAAGCAGGTGTTGTGTTTTTCAAGTGTCTTGCGCATTGTGTCCGTAAGGTGTACAAGATAGTTGGCGGTGAATGTAGAGCGTAAGTTTCCAAATCCATGCCATAATACCCTGAATGTGGCATTAGTGTTCAACCCTTGATGGGGTGAACACCATCGGAATCTTGTCGAATATGAACTATATTTATATCGCAATATAGAAGTGCACTATACGTGAGCAAAGAATGGTATACAATATATCATATACAATATATAATGATATACAGTATATACAGAATGATAGAATGATATACAATTGTGTAAGGCTTTGGATGATTTCCCAGACTAGAAATGGAGCAGAGAAATAGGTTTTAGTATCTTGTTTAATTATTTTGTTTTTACAATGTGAATTAATAAGAATATAACTTCTAATCTTTTATTGTCCTGCCCTTAGGGCTTTTAGAGTGAACAAATGATTGTTACTATTATCAAATTCAGACAAATAAGGAGATGTAAGGTTGTTCCTGTACCCTCTGATCCTAAACCCCAATCTTTTGAAAGGTTTCGAACATTTACTACTTGATTCTATGCCTACCCTCCGTTCACTCCTGCACTGCATTTACAAAAATTGTCTTTTTAAGGCTGTAACAACAATATTATATTGTCGAATATTTTGGGTTGCTTGGCGTCAAAATCGAGCAATAGCTATTACGCTAGATGCAGATCTCATCAGAAGGGAGGTCAAAATTGCGCTGCTAATGGTAAGTTGAAACACAGTTTTAAAGTTTTACTCTTTATATTTAATTTTATTTTTACTGATTTTGATTTCACAGGTTTGATTTTTGATCAACGGTTTCTATTTTCTTTCTTCCTTTTTTTACTCTTATTTTTTTCTTGTTGATTCATGTCTGCATGTTGGAAAATTATTGAACAATCATTATTTTTCATTTATTATAAGCTTTAGGGTATGACGGTTGTATGAAGCTAGACCAACAAATATACAAGTAGTAGGTTTAAAATCCCTCCCCGTAGATTTTTCACTGGGGTTGGTTGAGATAAGACAACCCTTTTTGGAAAGATACTTTGAAAACAAGAGTTTGGGGGTCACATTTCCTCCTCCGCATAGAGGTTTAATCTTTCCATGACTTGAAGTAGATGATATAGCAGGTCAAATATTACTTCTTACTAAGTTGGGCTGAGATTGAGCAAACCCTTCTTATTGTTGTGCTAACGATGTGCATTTAAGAAAGCCTCTTTCCCTCCCCCACAGAATCTTGATAGGGCTCTTATTACCAAGAAGTTTAACCTTGACATTTCTTACTTTTCACCAAATTTATTGAAGTTCTGACAACCCCTTCTTTGATTAATGCCATTTAATGCCATGATGACTAGAATTTCAAATTTTGTACTTCAGAGCTTTACGGTGCGGGTCTGACTTTCCTTTTTTCAGAAAAAGGCACTAGAACATCAATTTAAGGCTGGTAGTTACCCATGGGTGCACATCAGCGGGGCAAGGGGAGGCGTCAGCCCCCCTCCCCCTGGCTGAATGATGGTGTTATATATTTGTATTAATTAAAAAAAAAACTTTTGTCCACCGAATAAGTTTTCAAAGAAAAGTAAACAGCTCTATTAAGCCAAAAATGGGCAGAAATAAAGTCAAATAATCTTCCAAGCGAAAAACTACCACATATCACTATCAACAATTAAATGAAAATCAAAACGAACAGATATTACGATAAACAGCCTAGTCAAACTCAAAACGAACCGAAATTAACATTACTAGGGCTGACAACCCTCATGTCTTGTCATGACCAGAACATGACTTAGGCTCTACTGAAAAAAAAATGACCATGGACTGTCAGTTTAATATACCTATATTGATATTTATTCCTTAAAATAAAAAAAGGGTAAACAAAAGTCAGTAAAAAAAAGTTTTTTACTTATTTAAGTAAAAAAAGGGAAAACATATTTTGTTTTCAGTAAAGCACAAATTATGTTCTGGTCTTGAGAAGGCATGGGGGTTATCAGCCCTACTAATGTTAGTTTTTGCTCGTTTCGAGTCTGACTCAGCTATCTATTCTAATTTCTGTTCATTTTGAGTTTCATTTATTTATTGATAATGATTTATGGTAGTTTTACGCTTGGATTATTACTTGACTTCATTTCTACCCTTTTTTGGCTTAATGGAGCTTTTTAGTTTTCTTTGAAAAACTTGTTTTGTGAATTTTTTTTTAGATGAATTTCTGTTTGTTTTTTATTGACAAAGCCATTTTCATGAAATTTTTATAGTTTGGCATAATTGTAGGGGTTTGACATTCCCAATATCCCAAAAGAAATAGTTGCTGGACCGTTCGAATATGCTGAACAAAATAGTTGTCTCAAGATTTTGACTAGATGTGTTTGGGAAATCATTCGGCTTGAGAGACGGGCTGATTGCTCTCCAATCTCTTTTTGGTCATTTAAAGGACCCTAGAACCTGTTATTTTGAATCGAATTAGCTTCTTTAAATGTTTCAATAATATTTCTAGCTATTATAGAGTAGTGCAACCTATGATATTGCTTATATATCTTTTTGAAAACCTGCATGTATACAATTTTTTCGTTTAATTAGAACACCCCCTAAACACTTTCTAGAAGTTTCACCTTAATACTCTTGGTGTCATTAGTTACAGTAACTGTAGTTGTAGTACTAAAAATATACACATAGTGCCTTCTGGCTAGTTCAAAATCCCCCACAACTTACTCTTAAAGATCCAACTTAATAAAATAAGTTGTTCTTGAGATATTGCTTTGTCACCTTTCTGAAAGTCCCTATGCTCATAGTTGGTTTTGATTTAGTTCAACGACCGCCTAAATATTTCTTATATTTGTTTACTGAAGACGTTGTTTTATTCTCTTTGAGTATTGGCTACAAAATGACCGTCTCACAATTTCGATCGAATGTGTTTGGGGAAAATAGTATATCAGGGGGGGGGGGGACTATTTTCTTTCCATCAGGCTTGACTCTTAGTATGGAACGAGAACTATGCATTCAAATCAAATGAGCCTCCTCTAGAGTTCAATAGACCACCTCTTCCTAAAAACCTTACATCCCCCCGGGCCATAAATTAAAACCCTTGTCCCATACTCTTGGGGGTTTTGTCAACCCCAAAGATTATGTTATGAGATCTTTGGACTATCTTTAACAAATGGCTATCTTAAAAGTTCTATCGAATGCATTTGGGCAAAATATGACGCGGGGTTGGGATACTCCGATAAATGTGACTCTTAAAAATGGCTCTTCAACTTCCGATTTCCAATTCAATGAGCCCCCTTCAAAGTTTATATGACCACCGTTTCCATAAAAACCTTAAATACCCTCGGGGCATACCTTACAGCCCTTGCCCTGAGGACTGTGTATTAAAGAGGGCACTAGCCCTCTCAAATACCAACCGACTGAGCCCTTTTCGAAGTTTCTTCGACAATAAATGGCCATCTTAAAATTTTTATCAGATGCGTTTCGGGAAAATGTAACTAATATGTGTGTGTGGGGGGGGGGTATTTGCTTTCTGATCACTTTGACTCTTAAAAAGGTACTATAACTAACACTATAACTTAAAAAACATTATAACTGGTTGTCCTCCATGAGCTCTTTTTGAAGTTCTTATGACATTTCTTTCTATAAGAAGTGCCCTGGTCTAAAGAACAAAACAATATATTGGGCCCACATCGCTCTCTACTTAGGAGGCGCTATCGAGCTGCTTATGATATTTTGTCTTGAGATTTCAGTTATACAGTACTGAAAGTGCCGATTAAGCCAGGTAAGCACCCCCCCCTAAAATTCAGCCTATGGGCGCTCATGTAGTTACTTTTTTATCATCTGTTTTGATAGTTGTGTTCGAAGTCAAAAACACAAAAACTTCCTTACCACAAAAACCTTCATATAACTTTTTAGGATAACATTGGTTTTGCTGCCGCTGCTTCTGAAGTTTATTTTATACAAATTCATTGAGTTGAATTCTAATGTGACATTATTTTTGATTTGGAGCTCAAATTTTTAAGATTTGCGAGATTAATTAAATTATTGATTTTAAACCATTGTTAAACCTTAATTGTTGATGATAGGGCTATACTTCTAAAAGTATAGCTGATACAGAAAAACTAACTTTAGATTTGGATTCAACATCCCAAAAATATATTAGCAAAGCATATCCATCAAAACATATTAACAAAAAGGTACCCATATGTAAACAGATAGAAATATAGGAACTGGTCGGGTACTTAAGTATTAAAGTAACCACACCCAGGAAGTGATGTTAGGTCAATCCTAATGAAATATACCAAAATAGGATGAAATATGATAAATATACAAAAATTATGGAAACTAGAGTAGAGAATTAGGAAAAGCAGGCCACCAGAACGCATTATATTAAATATCTAACCTACCCTAACAAACTCTATACATTAAATGTTTAATTAGAATATACCTACATAGTAGTTTATCTCACTCAGCGTAGGCTAATTATCTCCGTGTGCACACAAGTAGTGGGGCCTCCACGGTTTCGCCGAGGCCCATAGCAGATTCCCATAGGATTTTAAACGGTTAGGTACCCCTATAGAACCGGCCAGCTAGTCCTACGTCACACGACACACCCATGTTTTAAATGGTCAGGCTCAATATGGATGACGCAATCTTGCTTCAGTATTAGAAAACAGTTCAGTGTTTCAACATCAAAGATATTGTAATGGATGCTTTTACACTGTTAAATATTGAAAGCACTAGCAATGGCAAAATGGAACCTAGAGTACCTAAACTAGCGGTGGGAATTAAAAGGGGTTGCCAACTAACCCTAGAATAGGACAAGATGTATGCAGGATATGTTATATCATTAAGCAAATTCAAGTCGGAAGAGCAATTATGCTTGGCAGCAAAAGTAAATATAATACAACTACAGAAATTACAAGCCGGATTAAATGCGTTAGTGAAATACATTCAAGAGAATAATCTGAATCAATCTATAAAAAGAGAGTAAGTTTGTTACGAGCGAGATTCTTAGTCCCTAATAGGCAGTGTAAGGATTAAAATGGCTGGATTTGAAAACCCAAAAATCATACGGAATCTCGTAAAATTGGAAAAGTGGTTAATTTTAGATGATGATTTCTAGAGTTATCTCTTCAAAGAAAATATTATGTCAAAAAAAGCTTAAAGATATAATGTGAAGTGATTCCCCATCTTTGGACTATTGCATGAAACGTCTGCGGCGTGGCCCAGATGCGTAAAAAGTCTACAACACTTGCAAATCCATCTTCTTCTTCTTTTTTGGCTTTTTCCAAAAGTTTCAAAATTTTCAGTACTTTCAGAAGTTTTATAAATAACATTTACTTTGAGCGGTGTTTCACGGTAAGGTTTATGTTTGTCGACACGTCGAAGGACATTTTGAAGCAACATTAATTTTTTATCATCGTCAATTGTTTTATTATTAATAAATTGCTCTCTAATAATCAAAGTGCTTTCTTGGTGAAAGAGGAAGCTCAATTGGCGTCAACTTATAGGGTTTAGCCATTTATAAAAAATAGTGTTTACAAGCCCGGTGATTATCGGCAGTAACAATGAAAAGAAAACTACCACCTGCTTTAACAAGTCGTTTTCTTTACAGAGTTCAGATAGTAGATTAATGAATTTATTGTGAATACCATGTTTGAGCATAGCTTTCCTTAGCCACGGTTTTGAATTTGCTGGGACGGAAAATAAATGTCTGTTTTCATGTACTTTCTTCAGCGTCATGATGGGGATTAATGACCTTTTTTACTATTCACGGGTATATATACAGTAATTGCATTATCAAAAATATCAGTGACTACACGTAACACTTCGGGCCTGTTTTGATTCATGCCCAGTAGAATATAACCATAAGGTTTGTTTGTAGCTTGATTGTACGCCAAGAGTAAAAATTTTGGTTCACCAGGGTAGATTTATTTGTTTAGAGCTATAAGAGAACTAGAATCGCGAACAACCCTACATATGATATAGTAAGTACAATTCAAGGCAAGTGTTTTCACAAATCTACTCTGATGAAAAAGATTATGAAGAGCAACAGTTACAGAAATTTCTTCATGATGGGACCGGACCGAGAATAATTAAGACAATTCCTTAGACCATTCTTCAATAGATTCAGCTAAATCATCAATAGTCGATCACGAGTTTGGCGCAATATTTTTAAACACTTCAAGTCCCCGTATGAATTTTAAGCTTGGTATAATACTCTTTATTTTGTCATTGACTATTGCCATACACTATAGCAATATTAGATATTTTTCACATTCTCTAAAAACATTTTATCACGATTTTGAATGATTTTCGTTAATAGTGTTGTTTTGCCAGACATTGCGGGTCCGCAAAGAAATGATCTTAATGGTGTTTTAAATTTATATATACTTCTCCAATGTCAAAATAAAACTAACCAAACATAACTTCCATCTGTTGAATAAATACTCAAAAAATAGAATATACATGGTGTCTTTAATGTAAATAAAAACACTACAAATTTTTTAAACATATTTACAAATGCAATTAAAGATATATACAATGGTAGTGGAAAACACTTGAACATTAAAA
>JAQQPU010005905.1:464-27513 GCA_029168905.1 Artemia sp. Kazakhstan ARC1039 | reverse complement strand
ACCAACTATAGGACTTTCTCCGGATGGAGTTGCTTTCTATAATCTATACAATCAACTCGATCTGAAGTAAGATAGTGATTGTGTAGTAGTACCTTGACACAGTCCAGGCGGACATAGACTTTATGTGCTATGGCTGTCATGGCATTTTTTACTCGAACTGTGAATGTTTCATGTTTTAAAGAGTGAACGGCCATGACCATCACTCTTGGAACTAAATTATTTCCCACACACTTCCAATAAACACTCAACAATTGAAATTTTCCTTTACATATTGCGAAGGCACCCCCTTGCAGAATTGTTTGGTAACTTCTTTGTGCGTTTTCACGCAGTACACCTTCGGACCAGAAAACGCACCTTTGGATACCAGGTCATTCTCCGTCTCGGATTTTGACTGTAATAACTGATTTGGGGCCTGGCCCTTTACTAGCTCCGGATAAAAGGACTCATCCCAGTTGGTGTAGTCCATTTGGGAGCTAATGTGCTTACCATTTTCCAAATCATGCAAAGAATTATCTGTTTACCTTTCGACAGGAGTGAATCAGTGTCTCCATAATGTATTTGAACTTGTCCCTCCCCCTTCCATTGGAGCTTATACTCATTGTAATAAACTCCAACATGAGTTTTTTTATATTTCTAAAATGGCACTTCCAGCGGCAATGTTTTTATTTAAAACTACATTTCTTTTCTTTCTATGTAAAAGGATCATAATTGAATCTATGGTCATGAACGGTGTAAAGTTCAGATCTACAGTTATTCGGGCACATTCTTTTGGGTCGGTCACAACGTCAAAACGACTGCTATTCTGCACACTCTCGAACATATTACTAAAAGCCGAATTCAAAATGAGTTTAAAGATCTCTT
Source organism: Artemia sp. Kazakhstan ARC1039 (assembly GCA_029168905.1). Taxonomy (NCBI): domain Eukaryota; kingdom Metazoa; phylum Arthropoda; class Branchiopoda; order Anostraca; family Artemiidae; genus Artemia; species Artemia sp. Kazakhstan ARC1039. The sequence goes on along the minus strand of JAQQPU010005905.1, from coordinate 26,652 downwards.
TTTCAACCTTTTTTTGCTTCAGATCGTTTCTTGACAAAGTGTCAACAAACGTCTTCATATAAGGCTTTTGATCAAATTTGTCCATTCTACTGAACAGTGTGAATGTAGGGGAACTTTGGAGAAAAAGGATTGTCAAGCCATTGGTATTTCCCACATGGAAAATAGAAGTGAGACATTGCCGAAGGTTAAATAGAAAACTATTCCGTTTTGAATCAAAGTTGGCAATAAGCTTTTATTCTGAAGGGGTCTAGTGCATATCCCCACCCTCTACCAAAGAAAATTATAGGAACTCAAAGAGTTCCTAAGCACAGGTCAGTTTATGCCAGGGAAAACATGTTCTTTGCAGAGTCATAAAGTTCCAATTGTATTTTACCATCAATTTCGAAAAACCATCCTTGTGGTCCATTCTCCTGAACAGTGTGAATGTTGGGGAAATTTGGAGCAGAAGGATTGTCAAGCCATTGGTAATTCCCACACAGCAAATAAAAGTGAGACATTGCTGACGGATAAATATAATTCATATCAAAGAAAACTGTATTCGACTTTTCACCGATGCGTTGTCCTGTCGGGTCGGTTTCAAGGATACGATCCCTGTCGAAATATACCCTCCCCACACTGATCTCTCTAAAAATAAGTGCTGGTCCACGTCGTAGATCAGACCTATTTTAGCATTACTAATTCTAAGAATTCAATCCATCACCAGATGAAGACTTGGAAAATAATACCCTATATCCAACACAAATTCTTCGTAAATTTTGTCCGTGTTTTCACAGACAAAATCCAACAATGTCAATAGATAACTTTCCAGGTACAATTTAAAATAAGCCCATCCATTTTACATCCTCTCTTAGCCCAAATCCTCTTATCAAGTTCATAATCGGCAGTTTTGCATTGACGATCGCGAAGTGAATTATAAAAATCTTCGATGGGCGGTAATTTTTCCTCACATATCCTCGAGGCGGATTTCTAGTACTCGTACGGTTATATGCCCTTACACGCTAATAATCACACATTGCATCATCTGGAAAGTGCTGTTTGAGGAGGGGAAAACTATTAAAATCTTCGTTTTTTTGTGCTTGAATGAGTTGACTTAAAGATTTGGAAAAAAATTTATAGGAATCTAAGAAACCGATTTTATTCAAGCTCGTATTATTATATTCATTGGTTTTCCGTTTAAGTTATAGGACTAGCAACTTCTCAGATGATTTGGGTATAATGTTATATAAAAAAAACCATCTACCCATGCGCCACCTACAACCTCATCTTTCTGAAAACGTGCCAACGCTGGTAATATGAATTTCAAATCGTAGCTGGAATTGTGCATGTAAACTGTTAGAAGGTATTGATGCTTAAAATTTACAGTAAATGATTTATGAGTACCCCCTGAAAATTACTCCCTCCAGAATTGAATAGGATCACCTTGAAGATCATAGTCGCGGATTTTCGCATCCTTAATATCCTCAACAATTTTTTCTTACAAGCCCAGCGTATATCATTATTTTCAATAGCCAATTCGTTTTCTGGTGATAGAGTCATTGGATAATGTGTGTCGCGTAGCCGTGAACTTGCCATATTAGCTGTTTTAATAAGTGCAACCATAGCTGTGCCTAGACAATCTTCCCCTCCCCCCAATTTCTCAACTATATTTACCAATTGTATGGTACTGTAAGTCTTGTGAGTTGGTATTGTGGTATTTTGAGTCCAATTGTGAGTCTCTTCGCGCTTGGAAAAAAGAAATTGAAATGGCTTCGTGTTCTTTGACACGATTCAAATTCGATGGATCACACACATCCATAAGTGCAGCTTTGATGTCTAATACCACCTTGTCACTCTGCAGGAGCGTGTTCTGAAAATTTTTGAAACGCAATATGGCATTGTCACCCGAAACCGTCTCAACGGACTGGTTGCAGTGTCTCAAGTGATTTTTCAATTTTAACTCTTTGTAAAATCTAGACAGACACATTGCACATTAATAGCGTGTAGTTTTCTTCAACCCCGACTTGAAACCCTGCTAATATTTGCAATAGGAAAGAAATATCCATTTGAATCTAGATCTTTGGCAGGTTCGTAGAGAAGCAATACCTAGTGTTTCGCCAATTCAATGGTTGGAGCCCTTACGGAATATAAAACACCCTCTTATCTTTAAGTCCCCCTCTTGATATTGTGAGTCGTACTGTAACACTGTAACCTCAGTCTTGAAACGTTCATTTGCCCTCTCAAAAATTTCAATCCCCTTAAGTATTACAGGATAATGCCCCTTCAAACAACTAAATCCAACTTTAGAAAACTCTGCCCCCCCTTGACCCCATTAACGTCCAAACAGTTCAAATGCGTCTTAGTGGCATTATCCTTCCGGGGTTTATGGCCCACGATAAGGACTGAATACTTGAAACACTCTAAGCCCGTATCGAAAGAGAATCGTTGTACACCCCCACAAGCCCTCAAATCTAAATTATATTTTGCCCCCCGCCTTCCCCCTCCCACATCTTAAACCAAATTCCTTTTTTAATTTAGCCATCTTAGCCTCTTATTTTTCAATAAACAAAACAAACAACCCGCTCCCATTTTCATTATTCCCTTCCATCCTATTAAAAACAGATCCCACCAAATCCAAAAAAACACCTTCAAAATTATACAAGTCAGGGTGAAGCGTTTGCGTTTGGTACGGGTGCAAATCACCCTTCCTTGCATTCAAAAACTTATTTTTAGCGTAATTGATTTCTTTATACTATCTTTCCTTCCCGCCTTCCGAATATGGTTTTAAAGAAGTGCCCGAATCTTGCTGATATAAGGAGTGCACAATGTTAATTGGATCCTTATGGAAACTAGCTTTTGCAGGACTATTAAATGCATTTCCAAACTCAGCCCTAAAAACATGAATATTGCGCAAAGCGGTATTGGTTAAATACAATTAAGGCAAAACAGGGGATGAACCGGCACCATATATTTTGCTGTTATTTATCACTTTGAAGGGTGGGTACGTTCTCGACCTCGTTTACTGGTGCTTGTTCTAATCGGTCCAAAAAGAGACTGCTGAGGCCGAGACCCCTCTCTATAGAATCAACTTCAATGTCTGGGCACACTATACTAAGTGGACTAACCCTCGAACTCGAACCCTCCTCGCTTTCCCTTTTCTGTGGAGGTGGACACACATTATCGCAAAATTGTGATGGTGGCGATAATACATTATTGATGTACGCCCCTGGTGTTGGCATGTGAATCTAAAAAATAATAAGAGCATATTATCTCGCTAGAACACATAATCCTATAAAAGGGGAAGAGAATAGTTAAGAATGATCTTAAAGGACCTCACTAGTTTGTAATAGCCATAAAAGGGTAATTTCACCCTTTTTGCTCATAGACCCCGTACTACTTGTTATAAATCTAATGGGTCTCCAAAGCCCCCCTTTGAACCCATACTACCAGCTATAAATGTAAGAAGCCTTCAAAAGGCTCCCCCTTTGAATGCATTGATAGTATATACCATGGAGGGTGCATTCATGGACCCCCTCACTAGGAGTTAAGCACTTACGTTTATTAAAAGGTCTTACCGAGAGGGGAATTATGTCTCGACACATCACGAGAAAATTCTCAGCCCAAGCTAGTACTTTATAACTGGCGCTGTCATCCGTCGGTGCAGCTTTTTCACCATAAAAATTTGCAAGCAGATTGTTAGTTATAATGTCGAAGTCGATCTGAAAAAAGAATAAAAAATTTTATTCATTTTAGCAGTAAAAGGAAATGTTACTCTAACGAGCCAGGGGGCCCCTTATTATATTGAAAAACCTTCAGAACTAATGGGACAGTTGACCCATTACTAACCTGGCCCCCCGAAAAATCTTCAATATAATGTCATGAATATTTCCTGAAAAGAATGTCTTATTTAGCTATCTCTTTCTTAGGATGTGGGATCTTCTCTCGAAACTTTAAATCTAGCATGCTACCGCTATTATATTGAAACAGCCTTCAAAACTAACGTAGGGGGGTAGATGGATCTAAGAGGTCTATAGAGTCACAAATCCATAATCGAAAAACTTTTAATAAGAAATTTTAGTTTTTCCTGAAAAGAATGTCCTTTTCCCTATTATTAGGACCCTTCAAGAGTAGAAAACTATGTCCATTAGGACTAGTTATTCTCCAAACCCTTCAGAACTAATGAATAAGAGCCTTCAAAGCCTGAAAAGAATGTGTAATCACATAAGAATTTTGCGAAGAATGCCATGTAACACCTTTTTTAGGTTGAAAGAAATTTTGAGGGTGAAATAAATGTCCTATGAATGGGTTTTGTGAAAGAAATTCAATAAATTTGGCTTATATTTAGATCAGCAGCAGTTTGCATGTGGCTGGCCGAAGTGGGCACATCGTGGCTTTGCCTGGGTGGCGTAGAAGGTCTGGCAGCTTGACTGTCATATGGCGCAGGTCTTGAAGTCCCAACAGCTTAATGGGGGCAACGCCATGGCCTTGTGCAGGCATCGCGGAGGGGGTGGCAGCTTCACGTGGGGCTGATGGCCCAGGTAGTGCAATACAGGGAACAGGGGGCTGGTACAGCGCGGCCTTCGATGGCTTAGATATCGCAGCTTGGATAGAGGGTGCGGCCCCGGATTTCTTAGGCATCTCAGCCTGCATAGGGGATGTGGAGGCTTGCCCTAGGGCCTGACTAGAAGGACCGGCATATGCAATCACTTACGCCCTTACAGGGGTTGAATCATTGGCCGTTGCCCTTTTGAATTGGGGGTGGCAATTCTGAAAAATCCTAAGAAACAGAAAACAAAATTCAGTATAAAAACTAACCTCCTTAACAGAGGGGTTCCATACATGAGGGCCATGTGATGATACAAGAGGATTGTCTGCTATCAATATCCTTTCTAGAAACACTCCCCTCTTAAATTTATGTCATTGCATTCTAAATCAAAGTTAAGGGAGCGCAAGGAGTTCAAAGAAAGGTATATAAATATTTCATATTCCTCAATTAAATTTTTGTGTTATAACTGTTTAAAGACGCCCCGCAGCCTCGATACAAGATGCGATGCTTAAGCCATCCGGGGCCACGCCCTCTATTCTTTTATCATTGTCAAGAAACCTTCTCTCTTCTGATAAACTTTATATATGAAATCTCAAGCGTTTAAAAATATACTATTAATCGTATAAAGAGTAACAAAATTCCGGGCCCAGATACCTTCTCAGGGTATACATTACTCAGTCTCATTCCCCTAACCCCCTTCCAAGAAATTAAAAAAGTAGCCAAAGTAGAATTTTTGAGAAATAAACCCAACAATCACTAAACTTAAGAGTTACAACTAGGGTGAGGGGGACACATTATTTTTTGCTTAATGAATCCGTCCCGTTTCATTGATAAATTCCGTTTCACGTGAAAAAGCAGTTTGTTTCACCTTAGTGTGTGTTGGTAGAAGCATTCCTTTAACTTACGCACAGTATCCACACCCCACCCCCCCCCAAATAAACACTAACTACTCAAAAGGGAATCAATCAAATTTTCGGTATGGAAATATTAATCGTAAATAACACCACCTCCTTGCAAATCAAAAGGATTTATTGTAGAAAAATGATTTGTCAATTTTGTGGAAAAAAGCAAGAAAAAGACCTTTTTACTGAATTACAGCTAGAAATAACACCCTCTTGTTGAGAACAGATAGGTTTTGCTAATTATAGGGTTAAAACCATGGACAAGAGAAATGGCAATAGCTTTGACACGTTTCGAATTTGATGCATAGGTATTTAGCCAGGGCTTAAACGTACATCTTTCAGAGAGGGCAACGAGAAATATTTCTCGAATAAAAATATCTTATCAGTGAACACATTAATTTTCTGGAATAGATTAATTTACCGATGATGAAATGACTTTATGAGGGTGAAGGAGTTTAGATGCTAATTGTATATAAGGAATAATATGAGCTGAAAAGGAATATGATTATTTTAATGATTGGGGGAGGAGGGGGTATAGATAAAGAGGGTTGCTTTCGATGAACAAAATTTCTAATAGTAATATAGGAAGAGACTTACTTCTTGGTATTGAGACATAGTCAAATTTTTTAGAGAGATATGTCACTTTCAAAACGTTATATAAGACTGCTGCTAAATTCCTTTTCTATCTTGTATTTATAGTGCCCTGGACACGAAAGGAATTGTATGGGGTTTCTATTTATAGTACTCCCCGGACACAAAGGTGTTGTATGGGGCTTCTACTTACAGTAACCCTTTGACAAATGAAGGATAAACAGAGAATAAGTTAGGGGAACTCGATTTCCAGGAATTCTGAAAAAAACAATACTTGCCCTGTCTGGGAAATGAGACAAAAATTACCGCCTGATATATCGGGAAATATTTTGGTAATATAGGTTTTAAGGAGAATCTTAGGTTTTCTAAAGAGAAAGAAGGTTCTTAAGGAAAATCTTGGAGTAAAAGAGTCCCTCGCTGGTTTTTTAATTGAAATATATGTTTTTCTAATACTGAAGTAAGATTATGTCATCCATATGACACCTTACCATTTAAAACAGGGGTGTGTCGTGTGACGTAAGACCAGCTGGCCTGTAATATAGGGGTACCCGACCGTTTAAAATCCTATGGGAATCTGCTATGGGTGTCGTAAAAACCATGGAGGCCACCCCACTACTCACACAGATTATTTACAATCAAGAACAACAGTGTGGTCGGTTTAATACGTCAGTACCACTGGTTATTTTATAATTTCATAATATTTGTATACTACTACTGCTATTAACAACTCACCGCAGCACCAAGCCGCCTGAGGCCGACACAGCCACGCACGCTCCTCCTTCATCTCAATCTATTCAAAGCCTGCTTCTTTACACCCTCCCAGTAAGTTCCCATTTCCCTTAAATATTTCTTTATGACGAACTCCTGCAGCAGACGAGGACGACCTGCTTTCCGTTTAGTCCTAGACGGTTGGTCGAAAAAGGACAATCTTTGAAAATATGTCATCCTTAATCCGCAAAACGTGCCATAGCCATCTCAACCTTTCTTTCGTTATAGCCCTAGAAAGTGGGATTGAACCAAACTTTTTGTACAGCTTACTGTTTGAAATATGGTCAGTCAGCCCAGTACCCTGAACAATCCGTTGGCAATTTCTCTGGAAAACATCTGGCATACTTTCATCCGCTTTTCGAAGTGCCCATGCTTCAGAGCCATATTTCACCACTGTCATAATTGTAGCTTCTAATATTCTAATCTTGGTTTGCAGAATTATCTTTCTATTCTTCCAAACTTTTTTTAACTGTGAAAAAACTCCCTGAGCCTTGCCTATTCTACTTTTAACGTCTTCATTGCTCCCACCGTCTTTACTAATAGTACGACCAAGGTAAGTAAAGCGGCCTACCTGATTAGTCTTTTCGTTACCCAACGTCACCTTTTCATCTTCACTTATTCCTATAGCCTTGGTGACTTAGTCTTCTTAACATTAATTTTCAAACTTATTCCTGCACCATGAACTCGCGAAACCTCTAAGAGTTCATTCATTTTGCTCATACTTTCATCTAGGATGCTTAAATGATCAACAAAATCTAAGTCCAGGAGATATATTCCCTTCTTTGATTCTGTGTTCTCCCATGCCTCCTTCCTGTGCCTTTCCTGTGTTCCTTAAAATAAAGTCAATCAAAATGATCCATATCAAGGGGGATAGAACACAACTTTGCTTAACTTCTGATTTAGTACAAAACCATCTGTTAATCTCGTACTCTACCTTAACCGCAGCAGTGTTATTCCCGTACATAGCACTAATCACTTTAATATATTTGTTTGGTATGCCATACAAGGCTAAGACCTTTGCTAAGGCTCTTCTATCGACAGAATGAAACGCTTGCTCATAATCTACAAAATTGAGGACCGAAGGTGTTTGAAAACTTAGGAACTTCTCAATTATTAACCTAGGAGTGAGAATTTGGTCGACACATCCTCTGCCTTTTCTAAAACCGCACTGTTCCTCCCTTAAAACTTTGTCTACAGCATCTCTCAGTCTATAAAGTATTATATTCCTAAGTAATATTCTACCTGCAGAGACCAGACTAGTGCCTCGATAATTACCACACTCACTCTTATCACCTTTTTTATGCAGTGGTTTAATTAAGGTTTTCCTAAAATTGTTAGGCACTTCCTCCTTTTCAAAAATCATAATCATAATCTTCAGTAACTTATTTCTAACTTCAGAGCCACCATATTTAAGAAACTCATTTACCAAATGAGTCCGCACCTGAAGCCTTATTATTTTTTAATCCTCTTAGTACTGTCGCTAATTCTTCCTCACAAAACAACTCTTCCTTCACGTCAAAGGTATTACAAACTTTTTCATTTTCCTCTATATCTTTTCCTGGAACTCTTTCTCGGTTTAGCCCATTCTCAACTGGTTTCACGTTTTCTGATTTCAGTAAACAATTACAAATGGTTTCAAAAACTGTTTTCATATTTGGATTCAGCATCAAAAAAATATATTAGCAAAGTTTATTACAAAACGATAAAATGCAGCAGCTATTTATTATACAATTTTACATCAATGTTACATAGTATGATTTAAAAGTAGATTTAATTGTGGATGATATGGGCTAGAAAGTAATTGGGTAATATGGGTAATAAAGAACATATTTTAATTAGCAAAATATATTAGCGAACTAGTTCTATAATTTACGTCATTAATGTATTGAGTGATTTAATAGTAAACGTAATTGTGGATGATAGTGCTATATTTCAAAAAGTTTATCTGATACGAGAAAAACTTATTTCAAATTTGGATTGAAAATGCCAAAAATATATTTCAAAAATATATTACAAATAGATAAAAATACAGGAACTAGTTATTATATAGTTTTACAGCATCGATATATATGTAGTGAATCAAGAGTAAACGTAAGAGTGGATGATAGTACTATATTTAAAAAAGTGAAATTAATTCAAAAAATTGATTGGATATTTGGATTCTGCATCCTAAAAATAACCTGAATCAGCTTAAAAACCCTTTGCACAAATTGTTTCCTGTTGACTTAAAATTACTTTTAATTTACAGTCCAGATTTCAGAGCTATGACAATAGAGGTAGACAAAATGGAAATGCTTTCAACTTGGGTCTACTTTAAAACCAAATTGAACATCAGGAGCGGGTCACGAACCCTATTCATATCTTTGATTTTAAGCAGGTCAATTAATTTATGCAATGCTTGGTCAACAGTATTAGGTGGTATGAGGTACAATGCTCAGCTCTTTAACTTTCTTAGGACTGGGGTGACTATACCTATTGAAAGAACATCAGGCACTGATCCAGAACAAAATATAATCTGACAAAGCAAAGTAAGATGTTCAATGAGCTTAGCGCTTCCATAAAACAAACGTATACCACAGATTGCATCAAAACTCCTAAAATATTTTCTCTTTAGCGCTCTTATAGCTTCTTTCACCATTGACACTGACAATAAGAAGTGTATACCCTCCTTCAAAGACAAGAGTGGAGTTTCAAGCTCTAACTCATTTTGTAGCTGCAGTGTTTGTTCCGGTGAGGAAAAATTTGACTTATAATAGGAGGTCAACTCAGCCTCACTTCCTCGATGAGGAACATAGCTTACTGAGCATCGGAAAGAATATGGGATTTTTTTTCTCTTTATCTGCTCCACTTTTAGTTGAGGGTTCGAACAGACTAACTCACCATTTTGATCAATTATGTTAGTGCAATGTTTAGCCAAATACTTGGTAGTCCTTTTTTCCTGCACAGCGTAATGCATGAAACAGTTCACTTTATATAAATATTCAACAGAACCTGCTTCTCTAACAAAGATAATAGCAGGTCTTCAAAAAAGAGCTCTGTGAACGAACAAAAATAACGAACCCCCCACGTATGCCGTCGTAAAATTGATAAGTGCTTCACTGAAAACAAAAAATATGTAAAACCAAAAGACAAATTGTTCTTTACACACATGGTTTATTGCATGCATACCATGATCAAACAGCTCGTGCTAACGAACTATAAGTAAGGAGCGACCAAGCTCAATAGTATCCGAAACTCTAAAAAACGGAATTTTGATACCAATACGTACATCAAAGAATTAGATTTTTATGTTAATTTCAAATATATAAGTTTCATCAAGTTTAGTCTTAGCCATCAAAAGTAACATACACATTTGTACGCCTGAGAAAATTTTCCGTATTTTCGAGAAAAGGGGGAAACAATCCCTAAAAGTCATAGAACTTTAATAAAAATCAAACCATCAGATTTGGCGTATCTGAAAACCCTACTATAGAAGTTTCGAGCTTCTATTTGCAAAAATCTTGAATTTTGTATTTTAGCCGGAAGAAAGATCACTCATGCGTCTTTGTTTTTTTTCCAGGGTTAATCGTATCGATCCAGTAGTCCTAGAGTATCGTGAGAGAGCTCATTCAAATGAAAATTAAAAGTTCTAGTGCCCTTTTTAAGTAACCGAAAATTGGAGGGCAAATTGGCCCCCTCCCATGCTCATTTTTCCCGAAGTCACCCTATCAAAATTTTGAAATAGCCATTTTGTTCAGCATAGTTGAAAATCTAATATATATGTGTTTGAGGATGACTTGATCCCCCACAGCTCCCGGGGGAAGGAATGCAAGTTATGAATTTTGGCCATTGTTTACATATAGTATTGGTTATTGGGAAGTATACAGACGTTGTCAAAAGGGATTTTTTCTGGTGAGGGGAGTCAGAGAAGGGGGTTACGGGGGAGGATGTTTCCTTGGGGAAGGGACATTTCTATGAAGGGGGCGCCGAATTTCTTAGCAATATTTAAAAAATGATCAGAAATTAAATAAAAAAAAACAAGTATAATCAACTGAAAGTAAGGAGCAGCATTAAAACTTAAAACGAACAGAAATTATTACGTATTTGAGGGGGTTCGCCCCCTAGTCAATACCTCACTCTTTAAGCTAAAGTTTTTTAGTACTTTCAAAAGAGCTATCTATTATTATTAACCAGCCTTTGTGATTCAGGGTTAGTGATTCGAACAAAATTCGAACGAGGGGTCGAATTACCTAATATACCCAATTAAAACATACGAATATAGAAGTTCGTTACATAAGTTAATTCATAAGTTACGTCAGAACGAAATTTCGAGAAAGTCGTTTAGCAAAAAAAAAGTAAAATTAATATGCAAATTTTCTTTTAATTATTCATTTACGGTGACCCAAAATCAAAGCTGCATTACTTCGAAAACGTTCAGAAATTAAATTATAAAAACGAGTTTTTTAAACTGAAAGTAAGGAGCGACATTAAAACTTAAAACGAACAGAAATTATTCCGTATATGAAATTACTATTGTTTACACCTTCTGATGCTCACTACCTCGCATTTGCAGGTAATTCTCATTGCCGCTTATCCTTTAACCGCATATACCCTTGTTCTCGCTGTGGCATATCTTTCAGCCACACATTTCTTTGATCTCCCCTTTTTTGAGTAGTTTTAATTCTTCCTGCAGCTTATCTTCGAACCGTATGTTTCTTTGTTCTTTACTTTTGTTTTTGACTCGTAACTGTTGCTGACGGAAGTATTCTGACTGTATATACTTGTTCTTTATTATCGTTTATCATTACTTAAAACATTTTTATTTCTCCCAGACACCACCAACCCTATGAACAGCTCTGTGTTATGTTACAAGTAAGCTAAATTACCTGTTCCTAGTTTCTGTCTGACTCCAAGATCCTTCCCCGCAATTGAATTTTTCAAACTAACAAAATTCATCCTGTCTGCGTGGCTAATTTTGCAGTGATTCCGAAATATTCAGAATGCGAAGTTTCATTACATATTCGGAGGCAAGGTACGGGGGTCACCACTTATTGGTGCAAAAATGGCGCAAAAAGGTTGCTATGCCACTTACTCGAGGGGGAGAACCCCTTGTCGGCCCAAAGGTTAGTGGGATTCCCGCGCTTACTCCAACGGTTCCGTGTCTATTGGGTACGCGTCTGTGCCCGATTTACAATATACCCTGCCTTAGGGTACTCTAGCGTGATCGAATGGTCCCAGGGGCCACTTTTAAGGCCAAGGGTTACCGGTAATATTTCTAACTATCTCTTTGGACTCGACCTAGGCTAAAAAGTCAAAGATTATATAGTATAAAAAATCTTACTGTAATCATGACACGCTACAAAAAGGAACTAAAACAAAAAGGAACAATTTTCCCCAGCCCGCTCAGCCAGCCACGTGTCATCGACGGGGTGATGGGGTGGTAATGAATATGAATTTTTCCAGCCAATCCGAGGGCTTACTAAATTACTGGTCAAACATCCCCAACTGCGCACTTAACCTCGTGGTCTATGTAACCAACTACGCAATTAGGAGGACAGAAAATGGCGCCACCAAAATTAAAGGAAAATTAATAATTATTACTAGAGGAAGGAAAATAATTAAGGGGCCAAAAGAAAAAAAAATCTGGGAAGGACATTTATCTGAACAAACTGGGACCAAGGGTTCCAACATTACATTTTTCGATAACTTTTCACTGTGATTTCTTGCGTCTAGCATTCAGAAGCCGGAAGCAGATGCTCAGAAAAAAGGTGTCAGGGTATTATGCTTATATATTACGTTTACTGGGTTGAAACGGTAGAGAAACCGTTCTGCATACTTTTATTTTCAAGGAATGGTTATGAAGATTCGGGGTAGGGTACCCACAAATTAGAAGGGGATAACCACAGTCAAGACACATTAAATTTATATTGTGGTTCAAATCTACAAAGAAGGTAAATGACCAAATAGGTAAAATTTTCAAACATGATTTTTTTGGGTTTCAAGCGAATTCAATTTATAGCCCAAAAGTAGCGAGATTTAAAACATTTTTGCCCAAAAACCCGCATTGCGGGTTTTTAGTAACTTGTCCCGCGAAGCTGAAAATTTTATAGCCCAATTGGTGGGAAATAGCCCAACCTGGCAACAATGCTTACATTTGTTTTATCCCACCCATGTCTGAAAAGCAACTTTTATCTTACATGTGGCACGGACAGGACAGCAGAATATAAATGTATTAACAAGTGAGAAATAGTCAGAAATGTTAACGTCAGTTATCACTAAGTAATTGCCTCAGCGGTAGTTTGTGTAGAGATCAAGAAAAGGTCTTGACAAGAGGTTTAGCCCAAAATAATGAATGGGAGTGAAACCATTACCATTTTGTAACTCTATCAAGAGCTAAGAGCGCTTGAGATAGACTTACCAGGTTCGCTGCACGCCGTACTGAATTTCTTATCAGAACTTTCATTTTTTTAATCAGTTGGCAAGTCGACGGAGTATATGTTCAATGGATCTTCACTGAAACAAAATGCTCCTGAAGGTATAAACTTTAGGTATGATATCAGCTCTTACTGCAGCTGCGATGCCACCAGATGGCCGGTCTCTTCCACTACTCATCGCCGGAAATGCAAAGAGTTTATTCCGACCATTCAACTCAACTAAGCCCCTCGTTTGAAAGAAAATGTTTTTGCGGGCAGAAGCATCCGAAGTAAGCAAGAAATCAAATAGTTCGTGGTAACAAACTGCAAGTAAGGAGCGACCCGGCTCAGTAGTAACCGAAACTCTAAAAAACGGAATTTTTGATACCAAAAGATATAAAAAAAGGATCGGCTTATTATGCTGATTTAAATTATATAGGTCTCATTAAGTTTAGTCTTACCGATTGAAGGCTACGAGTCTGAGAAAATTTGCCTACTACTACTAATACTAACAACTCACCGCAGCACCAAGCAAGGAGCAACATTAAAACTTAAAACGAACAGAAATTATTACGTATATGAAGGGGATTGCCCCCTCCTCAACAACTCGCTCTTTATGCTATAGTTTGAAATTGGGTTCCAATTCTTTAAGAAAGACTCCTGAAAAACAAGGGTTGTTTAATTAGAACAATAAGAAGCTTTTTTTAAAGTATTTTGAGTGCTTTTAAAACAAAGTTCTGATTCTAATTACACGCCTTTGTGCTTCAGGAATTGTTTTTAGAGAATTGCGACAAAGGGTCGAACTTTAGCGTAAAGAGCGGAGTATTGAGGAGGAGGCAGCCTCCCTCATATACGGGATAATTTCTTTTCGTATTAAGTTTTAATACTGCTCCTTACTTTCAGTAGAAAAACTTGTTTTTTGGATTTTATTTCTGATCGTTTTTCAAACAATCCCAGCAAATTTATCCACCTTCCATAGAAAATACCCCCCGAAAAATTCTACCATAGAAAGTTACTCCCACGTAAAATTCTTCCCCCGAGAAATTAACCTCGGATAATTTATCCTCGCAGCGAATTCCTCCCAGAAAATTTCTTGCTTGCGATTCCACCTGTAAAATACTCCCTAGAAAACTTTCATTTGAAGAAAGACTTATTTCTTATTTAATTTCTGATCGTTTTTCAGATCATGGCGGAATTCCCCTGCGTGGAAAATATTTCCTGGAAATCTTTCCCCCTCCCAATGGAAAGTTTCTCCCTCGGAAAGTTTTCCCATCGAGAGTTTCTCCTGGTGATAATTCCTCCATGGGGAATTTATCCCGTGGTAAATACCCCCATTAGAAATCCAATGGAATTCCAACTCCACTGAAAATTTCCCCGGGCCATTCCCCTGGATCATCTCCACATGTAAAATGGGGCCGCCAACGAGAAAGTAAGACAAACAAAACGAATTTCATATATGAATGCTGGTAAATTATCCCCGTTTAAGGTTTCCCCTGGAAAGCTCACCCCAGAAAACTTCCATCCCAATGAGAAATTCTTCCCGTAGAAAATTCACCCTGGGAAGAACAAAGAAACAAAACACGCATCAGTGATCTGTCTCCTGGCAAAAAATACAAAATTCCACATTTTTAATGATGGGAGCTTGAAAACTCTGCAGTAGGATTTTCTGATATACTGAATCTTTGCTGATACGCTGACTTTTGGGGGATGTTTCCCCCTGTTTTGAAAATCAGATAAATTTTCTCAGGCTCGTAAAGAGTAATGGGTAACATTAAGATCATTGAACAGCACAAAAAGCCAATTCTTTTGATGCATCTATTGTTATCAAAATTTTATTTTTCAGTTATCAAAATTGAGTTTCGGTTACTATTAGGCTAAGTCGCTCCTTACTTACAGTTCGTTACCACAAACTGTTTGAAAGAGTTATTACAATTTGTTCTCGGTTAGTCCTATCATTTTCCATAAATTGGATGGAATATTAGAACCTTCCCCTCCTGAAAAATAAACATCAATAGAGAATAAATTCTAAGTTATACGACGTTTTAACTGAATCGACAAAACATTACAAGCAACAACTAGAGTCACTAGCTTTGATTAAATCTTATATTCTCCCGGTAGCAAACGGACATATAATAACAGGGCACAAAGAATGATTTTCATACATTTAAATTACTTCTCACGTGCGTCTCAGATTTTACGCTCGATAGGATCGAACTCCGCCTCTGGTCGATTTAAATGATTGATTTCTGCATCTACAATGAAATTTATTCATAAGCTGTATCGTATGATTTAGCAAATCAGGTTGTCAACATTAAATCTGTAAAACTAATTACGGTACTTATGAATTAGCTGGTACCCACGCGAGAAGTCAAGTTTGGTTAATGCTAATGGAATAAAACAAAACATGATGAAAATATAATAGTTTAGAAACAAATTTGGGTTATATATTTGCACATTAGAGGGGGTGGGATAAAGCATAGCATATAATAAATACTTAACTTGACCTAGGTTTCTTAATTAATTTTCTATTTCTTAAAGTTACAAAAGCAAAATTATTTAAAAGAATTGTTTTCAGTAAAATACAAATTATATTCTGGTTTTTAGAAAGCATGGGGTTTAGAACCCTGCTCATATTAATTTATGCTTGTTTTGAATTTGACTGCTTGTTTTGGGTTTCATTTATTTATTGATGCTGATTTGTGGTAGTTTTTTGTTTGGTAGATCATTTGATTCTATTTTGTTCGTTTTTGGTTTAATGGAGTTCTTTACTTTTTAAAAAAAAAAAACTTGTTTTGTGGAAAAAGGTTTTTTTAATTAATTTCACGAAAGAATAAGCTAATTATACCCGAATGCGAGAGAAAAACCGGTTTGCTCAACTCAAACAAAGCAAACATAAAGAAAGAAAAACGAGCAAAAATGGGGTTTTTAAAGGCCAAATGAAATACTGAAAAAACACAACAAAGCGAATATTTCGAGGGGACAAACGCCTCTCTTCTTCAGCGCGAAACGAAAAAATGTAATCGATGCGAGTGCCGAAGAACAAACCAACAAATAAAACGCGGAAAGTCAATATGAATGTGAAAAAACAAACAATGAACAAAACCAAAAAATTAAAAGATGAATAAAAATCCCTCCGATCGCTTTTCACTATTAATAAGGGCACTATTTATCTCAATTCCGAGTTGAATGAGCCCTTTTTGAAGTTTCTACGACAACGCATTCTATAAAAACCTTATATGCCCTCGGGGCATAACTTAGCCCTGAGGGCTGTGGGGGTGGTCGTACTCAACACTTTCCAATTGAATGAGCTCTTTTTGAAGTTTCTACGACAACACTTTCTATAAGAACCTTATATACCCAATGGGCATAACTAACAACCCTTGCCCTGAGGGGTATGGGGGGTTTGTCATCCTCAAAATCATAATTTCCAGAACTTTCAACTTCGTTGAACAGAATGGCTATCTCAAAATTATGATTGGATGTGTTTGGGAAAATGATGGGAATGAGAGGGGGGTTAGCTGCCCTCCAATCACTTTTGACCATTAAAAACGGCACTAGCTCTTTCAATTTCCGATCAAATGAGCCCTTTTTGAAGTTTCTACGACAACCCTTTCTATAAAAAACACAAACTTCATACGCCCCCAGGGAATAACTTGCAACCCTTGCCCTGAGTGCTCTAAGGGGGTTATCATCCTCAAGGACCTAATTTCTGAAACTTTCAACTGCGTTGAACGAAATGGATATGTCAAAATTCTGATTGCATATTTTTGGGGAAATGGTGGGCGTTTGAGGAGGGTTAGTTGCCCTCCAATCACTTCCAACTATTAAAAAGGGCACTAGCCATCAGTTTGCAATTGAATGAGCCCCTCGGAGCCCTCTGGGCAAGGGTTGTAAGTTATGCCCTGGGGGGATTGAGGTTTTTTTTATAGAAAGCGTTCTCGTAGAAACTTCAAAAGGGGCTCTTTTAATTGGAAATTGAAAGGGCTAGTCCCCTTTTTAATAGTCCAAAGTGATTGGAGGGCAGCTAACCCCCCTCTCACGCTTGTCATTTTCCCAAACACATCCAAATTCATAATTTTGAGATAGCCATTTCGTTCAACGTAGTTGAAAGTTCTGAAAATTATGTTTTTGAGGATTATATCCCCCCCCCCCCACACACACACACACACCCATACGGGAAAGGGTTGTAAGTTATGCCCTTGGGGCATATAAGGTTTTTATAGAAAGCGTTGTCGTAGAAACTTCAAGACTCACTGCAGCACCAAGCCAGCTAAGGCCAACACAGCTACGCTTGCTCATCCTCCATCCCAATACATTCAGAGCCTCTCTCTTTACACCTTCCCAAGAAGTTACAGTCTCCCTTAAATATTTCTTTATGACTTCCTCCCTTCCCATTCCAGGACGAACTGCTTTTCATTTGCATCTAAATGGTTGACTGACACGGACGATGTTTGGCAATCTGTTATCCTTCATTCACAGAACATGCCCTAGCCATCTCAACCTCACTCTCATTATAGCCCTCGAAAGCTGGATTGAACCACATTTTGTACATTTACTGTATGAAATATGATCATTATTGAGACGATTAACCAAAATAATCCGTGGAAATTTCTCTGGAAAATATCTAACAAATCCTTCCTCGTCTTTCGGAACGCCCACGCATAGAATCTATGCTTGACCACTGTCATCACTGTAGCTTCCAATATTCTAATCTTGGTTTGCAGACAAATTTTACTATTCTTCCAAACTTTCTTCAGCTTTGCAAAAAAACACCCCAGGGCTTTGCCAACCTACTTTTAAAATCTTTACTGCACCCACTATCTTTTCTAATAACACTCCCCAGGTAGGTGAAGCTGTTTACTTGATCAATTTTTTTGTTACCCAACATCACCTCTTCAACGTCACTTACTCCCACTCTTAGCGAATTAGTCTTCTTAACGTTGATTTTTTAACCTATTGATGCGCTCTTAAGTCTGAAAACCTCCAAAAATTCATTTATTTTGCCAACATTTTCATCTACGTAGATAGTGTCACATTTCTGTAAATATAAGCTTGAAACAAACCCTTACTGTAGTGTTCTCAGATATGCTGAATCCGATTTTCAGTGACGGTGCGATCAGTAGGGGGCAGGTTGCTCCTTTCGAAATCGCAAAATTTTCTAAGGCTCTTAGCTTTTGATGTGTAACATTAAACTTGATGAATTGTGTATATTTGGAAACAGCAAATTTGGAAAAAAGCCAATTCTCTTGATGGTTTAATTGTTATTAAAATTCCTTTTTTAATTTTGTCACTACTTTGCCGAGTCGCTCCTTACCTACAGTTCGTTACCACGAACTGTTTAATCATTCTCTTCACTTAGACTAGGCCACATAGCAACAATTCGGTACTGGTAATGATGTAGTCCTCTCTGTATTCCAAGTTTGAAATCTTTGGTCAAGAAACTGCGATTTTAGTTGGTGACTCCTTGGCCCCTTCCTTTTATGTTCACTTGCAGCTAATGAAGTTTTTTTTAGAGTGGTATTTAACAACATGGTTGGACGTATGCTCATAAGATTGGTAAATTATTCAACCACACAAAGCACTGACCCGCCTCCCGAAAAGAAAAGTTACGCTTTTATGTCTTTTAAATGCTAATAAATCCGTTTAAAATTTTATTAAATTGCTTAACTATACTTATGAAATTCATATGCAACGTTTGAAGGCCACTGAATTTGCTTATGAATGTTCGTTGATTTTTATGGTAATGGACACATGCTATTAAACAAGTTCGTTAATAAGCCACATTAAGTTTCTTTACTCATGCTACTATACTGTATTGTAAGTAAAGTTTTGGGTTAAGTAAGCGTATTTTGAAAAAAAAAAAAATGCTGTATATCTACTGGGAGTTTTTGTATTTTTGTAGCATTTACAGTGGATTAGGAGCAATACTGTTTTTCTATATGAAAAGATGTCCAGAGTAACTCCCGGGAATAAGCACTTTTTGGTAATAAATTTTCTGTTTGTACTTCGAAATGTGTGAAATACATGTCAATGAATTGTTTTCAGATATCCCATTAATAATTCAATGAAAATTGCATTCACAGAAATGTCGAAAAGTCACAATTTCAACAGGAAAAAAGTAAATAAAAATATGCATGGCATATAATTTGAAACATCTACAAATCGCCAGGTTTTTTTCTCTATTTCTTTAAAAACAGTTTCGATTATTCCAAATTTTCTTTATTTTAGGCTTTGTATTTACCTGATACAGCTTACGTTAGGTAAGACGACGAATTGTACAACCTGTTACGATTAGAAGGGTTTAATATCTCAGAAATTTATTTATAAGAAAAACATAATGTAAAATCATCGATTTTTTTATTCTGTAAGAAACTTTTTGGTTTTTCCTTTGCTACACCCAAGCATGGTAATTAGAAACTTATGTTGATGGTTGTCGCAAATTGCGCTGGCCTCAGATTAACGGTTACATTCAAGAGGTTTTCCGAGCTAAATATATATCGGGAAAATATACAGAAATTTTATTCATATTCCGACTAATTATATTAATTTAACAGATATTTTTCAAAATTCATTTTTTCAAGAAAGAGAAAAGAGTGATTTAAGTCCTAAGATAAAATGAAATGAAGCCTTACAACAATTCGAATGTAAACAAGCAGAAAGCGCCATAACAAAGTGTAGTGCTACCGCCCTTTCAAACTGTCTAACCTAGAGGTTAGTATCTCTAATGTTTTCTTAAAACGACATCTTTTCAAAATGGCTTTAGAAAAAACGTTTTCCAACAAAGAAGTTCTTATAAAGAAAAGTGCTACATTAAAACCTAAGATGACTAGACATAAAGTCATATTTAAAAATTCAAAATTGAACCGAACAGAAATTATTATCAATGAATAAAGGAAACCCAAAACGAACCAAAATGAAAATTAAAAATCGTATGAAACACAAAGATAACAGGTGCTGCTATAAATGAATAAATGAATCCTAAAACATAGAAGAATTAAAATGAATAATCAAGTCGAATAGATCTTAAATCGAATGGAAATCACACAATCAGGACTGAGACTACCACTCCCTAAACCTTTTAAAGGTAAGTACGTCATTTGCGTTTTACTGAAAACAATGTGTATTTCAAGTAGTGTGTTTTGTATTTCTACTGTACCACAACAACAACAAATATCACAAGGCTAATCAAGATTTGAAACTAAGAGTGTTGTTACCTCTCCCCTCCCTTCCCTCTCCAGCTCTCTAAACGACTTGAATGGGTTAGGCATTTCATTTAAAACAATGTGTATTTTGGACAATGTGGTTTTTATTTGTCAAAACACTGACGACAAAAATCGCCATAATTATCAAGATTATCGAAAAAAGAACTTTGAGTCCTCGAAATCTCATCAGTTTTTGATCTTTTAATTGTACTATTACAGAATAGACATATTGAAAATGTTTTTCAGCAAGTTGCAAATGAAGGATATTGTGACTGTTAAAATATTAAACATCATGGTTGCAGCGGCAGCTGCAACCTAGTAAAGAGCGAACCACAGCCCATAGTAATCAAAAGTTGAAAACTTTTTGAAACAGAACTTTGGTTCCTGGAATTATCGTCAATTTTTGGTCTTTTAATGTTACAATTACAAAATAGACATGTTGAAAAAAAAATCAGTAAGGTGCAAATGAAGGATATTGTAATTGATGAAACTTCATTTTAAACATTAAAATTGGTCCGTTTTCGTAAAACTAAACCAATGGCTTGGACTGCTGTAAATTGGAGTATTCTTCAGTAGAAAATTAAAAAAATAACCATATTGGTGATTGTTAAAAATGATAGGCCTCCATTCGATCTCTGTCCGGTTTTTAGTATTGCAGCACAATTTCGGTGTTGTGATGCGAAAACGGTTGAAGTCCTGACTCAACGCACAACGCAAAAACAGGCTTTCCATTAAGACAAAAGCTGAAACAAGAAATTAAGACTTGAAACAAGTTCAACAAGAGGACCGACTCGGTGGCTGTCTGAAAAGTGGGCCCGTTGCGCATTGCTTAAACTGGAATACTGCAAAGAATTGTATTAGCATAATGGGAAACCAAAAGGGGCCGGTCACCCAATAATTTATTGCCTCGCAAATTTCAAATATTACGTCATCTAACTAAAGAAATTGCTATAAAGATTACCAATTGATGTTTTAAAAGTTGATTTTGTTATATGTTTTCTACACTTTTGAAAGATTGTATCAAAAGTAAAACTATTGGCCAAAGCAATGTTGTTTGAAAAATAAAAAACTATACCAAAAGTACAAAATATATTGACCTTTAGAAATTGTTTTTAACTTGATTGGTATAGGGGTTTTTATGCTTTGATGTTAGGGCAAATTAAAATATATTAATTGAAGCACATACGCACCGTAAGACACAAATGATACCATAGTCTTTAGGATGTTAAGGTGGGGGTGACTCACTCTTGTTTGTGGTAAATTTCTGTTCGTTTAAGTTTAACTTAATTTTTCGTTTCAGTTCATGTTCATTTAGGCTCCATTTATTCATTTATAGTGAAACCTGTTATTTTAAATTTGACTTGTTTATTCATTCTAATTTCTGTTCGTTTTTGCCTTGATAAATATAGCTTAAGGAGACACACCTCAATATCAAGTGAGTTTGACGGTTTGTTGTTGGACAGTGTAACAACCTGCCTTACTACCTCTACTGATAGAGATGAATTTGACGGTTTTGTTGTTGACGAGTTTGTAGAATGGTGTTTAACGGTATATAAGCCTGTCCTTCTAGTTGTATTCTGGACCCTTTTGGCTGGTGTAAAATAAGTTCCGCAGCCAAAACGTAAAGCATATAGCCATATTTAGCAACATACCCTCCTCAGATCTGAGTAATGTCTGTTGAAGTAAGGCCTGAGAATTCAGTCCTCCATTTGGACCGAATGGAGGAGGACTTTCAGAGCGAAGACTTAATTTTGATTTTTATCACAGTGAGATTGAACACGACTGAGGTGGGCGATGCAAGAATGGTCATCTAAGAAATGAATTTTCAGGTGATTAAATGTATGAAGTATCATGATGACTTCATTTGTAAAAATAAAGGTGTGAAGATGGTGTGAGATCTTTGATCAGGAGAGATGCAGCTTTTTTTGCGCAAGATTCATTGGAGTCAATTTAATCTATTTAATTGATCTAATCTGTTTTATGTTCTATTTTGTGTGTTTGTGTTCTACGTTTTTTTATTCTTTTTTTCTCAGTAAATAAGTGACATTTTTCACTGAGCATGTTACCCTTATATCTTGCCCTATTTTACATGCCAAGAAGCCTTTGGGGGTTAGTATAGTGTATTATTGTATGTGTATATCAAGGCATGGAGCCGCTTGTATATGTTCTCTATCCCTTAACACTACCTTCTTACCAACGGCAAAGTGGCATAGAGGGTTGTCACTCATGTTACTAATGTATGCGAGGAAGTGAGTGAAATGTGAAGTCCCCACTAAATTCTAATAAACAAAATAAAAAAAAATATATACTTTTACAAATTCCCAAAAAGTTAGCCAAAGAGAAATAATTACTTCCGGCCATAATTCACTGATGGTGGCACTCCTGTATGATGGTAATCTTGGCAATCCTAAGTCTACATGCGCAAACGGTTGAATAGCTTCCTAATAAAACTTCAATATAATTTTATGCGAACTACTTCTGCTGAGAAGGTATTCCACCTTAGTTTCATAGGTCCAAGCTTTTCGAGGAGTGGAGGTTTCAAATACTTTTTCCAGGGGAGGGGGGAGGTTGTAATATCAGGGAAGGACATTTTTAGACCAAATGTTTCCAATTTATCTGCAAGCCTCCAATGAGGTCAACACCCCATCCCTCTCCTCTCTATGGGCTGAATAATCTTAGGAGAGTGTTCCGTTTTTTGGTAATCGGTCTTTATCAGGTGAATAGGCAGCTATTTTTTTTCGAGAGGGGTCGGGGCTCTATATATATATTGAGAATCCTAACTTAAAAAATGTAAAATTTTGCGACAAAAAATATAAGAAATCATGTTGTAAATCGAAAAAACTGGAAGTTTCATGGAGTTAGACACCAGTCGCACGGTCCCTTCACCATCTACGTACGCGCTTGCTACAAGTAAATACAGATAAGATATTTTTAGAAATACGAGTCTCACAGCTACAACAACAAAAATAGACTGAGTTTGTACTGTTCAAACAGTTCGTGGTAACGAACTGTAAGTAAGGAGCGACCCGGCTCAATGGTAACCGAAACTCTAAAAAACAGAATTTTGATACCAATAGATACATCAAAAGAATCAGATTTTAATTCTGATTTTAAATATATAAGCTTCATCAAGTTTAATCTTACCTATCAAAAGTTACGCGCCTGAGAAAATTTGGCTGATTTTCGAAAAAAGGGGGAAAGACCCCCTAAAAGCTATAGAACCTTAATGAAAATCACACCATCATATTCAGCGTATCAGAGAACCCTACTGTAGAGGTTTCAAGCTCCTATCTTAAAAAATGTGGAATTTTCCATTTTTTGCCAGAAGAAAGATCACGGATGCGTGTTTATTTGTTTTTTTGTTGTTTTTTTTCCCCAGGGGTGATCGTATCAACCCAGTGGTCCTAGAATATCGTGGGAGGGCTCATTGGAACGGAAATTAAAAGTTCTAGTGCCCTTTTTAAGTGACCAAAAAAAAATGGAGGGCAACTAGGCCCCCTCCCACACTCATTTTTTTCCCAAAGTCACCCGATCAAAATTTTGAGATAGCCATTTTGTTCAGCATGGTCGAAAATATTATAACTATGTCCTTTAGGATGACTTAATCCCTCGAAGCCCCCAGGGGGAGGGCTGAAAGTTATGAACTTTACGCAATGTCAACATATAGTATTGGTTATTGGGAAGTATACAGAAGTTTTCAGGGGGAATTTTTTCTGGTAGTGGGGGGTGGGGGTGGGTCGGGGGTTATATGGGAGGATCTTTTCATGAAGGAAGTTTTCATGGAGGAAGGGACATTGCTATGAAGGGGGCGCCGGATTTCCCATCATTATTTAAAAAAAAAATCAGAAATTAAATATAAGAAAACAAGTTTTTCAACTGAAAGTAAGGAGCAACATCAAAACTTAAAACGAACAAAAAAATATTAGCTATATGATTGGGTTCACCTTCTAGTCAATGCCTCGCTCTTTAAGCCAAAGTTTTTTATTACTTTCATAAGAGCTATTTATTCTAATTAACGACCTTTGTGATTAAGGGGTCATTTTTAAAGAATTGGAACAAAATTCGAACTTTAGCTTAAAGAGCAAGGTATTGAATAGGGGGAAAACCCCCCTAAGATACGTATTAAAAACATATGAATATAGAAGTTCGTTACGTAAGTTAATTCGTAAGTTACGTATATTTATTACTAATAAAAACGTTCGTAAATACAATTCAACAACTTTCGAGAAAGCCATTTAACCAAATAAAAGTAAAATTAATATGCATTTTTTTTAATTATTCATGCACGGTGAGCCAAAATCAAAACCTGCATTGATTAAAAAACGTTCACAAATGAAATAAAAAAAAAACAAGTTTTTTTTTTTAACTGAAAGTAAGGAACAACGTTAAAACTTAAAACGAACAGAAATTATTCCGTATATGAAAGGGGCTGTCCCCTCCTCAACGCCTCGCTCTTTACGCTAAAGTTTGACTTTCTCAAAACTCAATTTCTTTAAACAATAAAATTTTGTTTTAATTGCAAATTTTTTTAATTAACTTTAACGAAATTCACACCATCAGATTCAGCTTATCAACAAACACTATTAAAGAAGCTTTAAACTCCTATCTGCAATAAATGTGGAATTTTGCATTTTTAATTAACTTTAACGCAAATTACACCATCACATTCAGCTTATCAGAGAATCCTATTAAAGAAGTTTCACGCTCCTATCTGCAAAAAGGTGGAAATTTGCATTTTTTGCTCAAAGAAAGATCACGATGCGTGCCCTCCAATAAATGGAGGGCAACTAGGCCCCCTCCCACGCTCATTTTTTTCTCAAAGTCACCCAACTAAAATTTAGAGATAGCCATTTTGTTCAGCATAGTCGAAAATCTAATAAATATGTCTTTTAGGATAACTTAATCCCCCACAGTTCCGAGGGGAAGGGCTGCAAGATATGAACTTTGCCCATGGCTTACATATTCTATTGGTTATTGGGAAGTATACATACATTTTCAGGAAGGAATTTTTTCTGGTTGGGGGGGGGGGCTGGAGGAGGGGTTAATCGGGAGAATCTCTCCGTGGAGGATGTTTCTTTAGGGTAAGGGACATTTCTATGAAGGGTGCGCCGAATTTCCAAGCATTATTTAAAAAACGATCAGAAATTAAATTAAAAAAAAACAAGTTTTTTCAACTGAAAGTAAGAAGCAACATTAGAACTTATAAAACGAACAGAAATTATTACGTATATGAAAGGGTTCTCCCCCAAGTCAATACCTCGCTCTTTACGCTACAGTTTTTTTTAGTGCTTTCAAAAGAGCTATCTATTCTAATTAAACGGCCTTTGTGATTCAGGGGTTTGTGAATTAAACATTTTTTTAACTTTTAACGTAAAGAGCGTGGTATTGACTAAGGGGAGAACCTCCCTCATATACGTAATAACATATAAGTAATAAAAAAAACACAAGCGATACGGCTCAATAGTAATCGAAACTTTTAAAAACGGAATTTTGGTGTCAATAAATGTATCAAAAGAATGGGCTTATAATGCTGATTCTAAATATATAAATTTTATTAAGTTTAGTATTACTCATCAAAGGCTACGAGCCTGAGAAAATTTACCTGATTTTTTAAAGAGGGAGGAAACATCCCCTACAAGTGAAAGAATTTTAACGAAAATCCCACCGTCAGATTCAGCGTATCACAAAACCCTATTACATAGGTTTCAAGCTAATATCTGCAAAAATCTGCAACTATATCTGCAACGCATTTTTTGCCAGAAGAAAAATATACGAATATAGAAGTTCATTACGTAAGTTAATTTGTAAATT